>JAULBM010297856.1:0-15080 GCA_032357055.1 Geukensia granosissima | reverse complement strand
AAAGGATCGAATTTTATGGGAGACTACATTTCTAGATGCAATCAACCTGTACATTTGGGTGCTGGAACAAACTCCATCGGTCCAGATAGGATTTCAAATGGATGAACCGTACGGGATCGACCATATCGAGGACTGACCTGGAGTATCCTCAAGAGATCCATGATGATCATAACGACTTACCTCTCACGCCAGAGATTATGGAGGTCGACAAACTGTGTAAAATAATACCAAAGGTTTACAGACAGATCAAGTATAAAAAGGAAGAGAAAAAAACATCATTTTACAAAATTTGGACGGCGATGCACAAGATGATTTTGCTGATTTTGTATTAACTTTATTCTCAGAAAGTACGCGCCATACTCCATTGTCACCCATGGGCAATACCGGATCTGAATAAATGAGCAGCATACGAGTCCTCAACTTATTACTCATCCATTATCCCTACTCAACTGTTAAATTTTTTAGCTTAGGGCTATCGACGGCTAGAAGAATCTTCACTTCCAGGATCATGCGGGACATCAACTTAAACGTCGCAACGAATGCGGCAACCTGAATCTCTACAGCTGATAGGATCCTGAGATACACTGAACGAGTTGGGACAAGAACATTTTGACAAAAGTCTTTTTCGACACTCCGGCTTTTTGCAGCCGCCCGACGATATCGTAGTTTTGAAACAATACTGAGAATCGACTACAGAAGCGCGGGACGTTGGTATGCGGACACTTCTGTCTGTAAATGTTTCTGTCGAGTGGCCGGTCGTTTAAGGACGGAGTGTCACAGTTTTAAATAATCGGTAGTAGTCCATCAGCTGGGTCGACCTACCGTGCACACCCCTGGATTCTATCACATATTATTTTTTTATGTACTTAGGTCTTTACTAGGTTTTATATGTTCCCAAGAACAATTTTGGGATAGACTATATATGCGAGGCCAAAGTTTAGTGCCAACCTCAGATTTTTAGATTTTAGTTTTTCAAGGTAAGTATGTTTACGAGAGCCCTGACAGCGTCACTTCTAAAGAAAGACCTATCAATTTGAAATCAATGGAAACCTGCAGGACTAATTTTTCAAATGGGCCTAAAATATATAGGCTTTCTCTCCTTACTTAAGAAGTAATTGCTTAAACTTTACCCCTACCCCTAACAAAATTAGACAGAAAAAATGGTTTTAATTTTGTTATTTTGTAAATGTTTGCAACTTTTCGAGAAATTTTGCATTAAACATCTTTTGAATAAGTTGTACCGAGATAAGTAAAAAGGGTCAGCAAAACTATTTTTGTAGCCAAAAAATAAGAAAAATAGGGTATTTTTTAAATTTCAGATTTTCCCCAATTTTAGCAGATTACAACAGATTGCTAAAACTACTGAAGAGAATGTTTTGATGTTAGATTTAGTTCGTTACTTAACTAATTACCTTTATTTTGAAGCAAATTTGGTACGATTTGGACAATTTTCCATCTTCAAAATTAACAAAATAGTACCCCTCACTCTCAAATTTAGCACAAACATTGTATTATTTGTAGATAAGGCTTTGTACAGGGTTGATTTAATGATGTATTTCTTCATTAAATTGACAGAATAAACACTAATGTACCTAAATCTAACAGTTGTTTGGCAATAAAAGCTCTATACATCAAAATAAGGACGGAAAACTGAAAATTAGGAAATTTCAGGATTATAAAATTTTCCACTACTGCATAAAAACTTCATCTAGATAACATTATGCACAATTCAAATTTATTATTTCTGTTTTATCTATGTTTGAATGGTATTTTACGCCATATATGACTATTATTAATATTAATATTGAATATTTAATGGGAAATATAAGGAAAATTCCCTCTTATTTATGTCATTTGTTAGTGATTCGTTCTGAAGGAGCCTAATTTCAGATTTCTTTGACTTTATGTTTTAGATTTGTCATTATATTATCAATAAAAAAATCAGATTTATAATGATTAAATGATGGTTTGACCAAAGAAAGAGTCAATATTTTAAGTGAAAAACTGGTGATTATTGGTTTCATAGATTTACCATTATCATCAAAGAGTGATTCTAATTTATTCCTATAGCATTAGATAACAATTACGATATCTGTTGAAATTTTTATTTATAGTAAAATAAAACTTTCAAAGGTAATTTGAAGGTTCCAGATATGCTTTAAAAGAAAATCATGCTTATATTCTATTTGAGAAATATTCGAATTTATCCGGAATTTCTCTTCATTTACCCAGTAAAGCGCCATAAAGGTCTCTAATGTTTTTTCTAAATTATTTTAAAAGGATTTTTCTGTTTACTTTTCTTTTAGGTCTTTTAATATACTTTATTTAATAAAAATAAGGAAATGTTCAATTACAATTATTCTGTGTGGTCTATTTTCGCCACTACATTATAATTAACTAAAATATATTCATTTAAATTAACTAAATGTACGAAGAAATGCGATTTTGATATTAAATAAACAAGTATATAGACATATTGCTGGTAAAGATCCTAATTTCAAATTCTAATTAAGTTTTATTGAAATCTTAAATTTTAGACTATGTAGTATTATATTTATACAGTACATGTTTCTAGCTTTATATAAAGAAGCTAAAGGCTTAATAAATAATAATGAAATTTGAAAATCCAGCCTTATTTCCCATTTTTTAGCTTAAGCCATACTTTCATTAAAATAAGCAGTTATTTTCAGTGGAAAGGACATCGACCATGTACAATTCAAGAATTAAAGCCAGCTGCGCTGATTCAGGAGCCTGAAATTGAAAATGTAATTCACCGTGTAACTGGAAATGTCTGTAAAATATTATATGACTGACAAATATGACAACTGGGGAGCTAAATACCCTACAGGACTTCTTGTCCACCAGCAGAGACATCACCCAAATGTGTTTTCAAAAATACAAGTTTACCAATGTTGAATAAATTGGTATATACATTAAAAAGAAAGAATATGGTATATATGCATAATTTCTTGTTAAACTGATGCCTTTAGTTTACCACAAACATGTGCTAATTTCAAGAGGTAATTCTGTCCAATTGCATTAGAACTAAAATATAGGAAAGCTAGGTCCAAATATTGTAAACGAAGTTCTATTATCCAAACAAACAGAAACAGCCGGCCAAATCCACCGATAGTTGTAAAATAGTTATTTATAAGTCAGCGAGAAAGATAGGGCAAACAGCGAGTTGAACTGCTTAATACAGATGCACTCGATCCTGGTAGCGGAAATGCTCAAGGTTCGTAAAAGGCAAATCTTGTAGTAAAGCTATCCGGCAGGATAAACGCTTATTTGCGGCTGGGGAGGAACAGATCCTGGGTCAGAGAATCAGAGTGACCAACATTTGGATCATGTAAAGGCGATACCTGACAAAATCTTTCCTTCAACTGTCTCTTCATTCCGCATACCTGGTCAAGGCAGTTCTATCCACTGGTTTATTGAAGGCATACAATTTCCTTAAATCCCGTGCTTGCCACTGCGAGAGCTTATTATCAGTACTTTTAAGATCGGTCTTATAGAAGAATCATGGATCTTCTCGTTATTTTATCCTTAAAGCAGTAGGTCAACGGTTGAATTGTCAACGCTTGCCTCCTCGATGCAGCAAGGAACGTATTACTTCTCAAATGTGCCCGTGTTGTAATTTGGCGACACGAAATCACAGCCACTACATGGGCGGTATGCTCCCATACAAGTTTCAGAACTCTTTGGCTTCGTGCTCCTTTAGGCTGGCGGCGGCGTGATGGATATATGGTCGGTAAAGTTATACTTGCTACGATACATGTAAGCGTACAATTGGCCGAGAATACTTGAACATTTTTTCTTTGTTCATGGTAAAATAAAATTATATGTCATGATGTATACAGCATTGAAAAATTCGATCACTACAATTTGCAACAAGGGTAAAGTTTTATTTTGAAACCACCTGGTTGATGCCACTGCTGCCAGAGGTCACTGAGGGTATACACTAGGCCATTTGTCAGACCAATCTGACATAGTAATTAGCGAGCGGTATTTATTTAAATTATAAATCCCTGAAATAATGGAGAGGCTTCCAAATGTATCGCACATATACAATTTCCAAATGGGTGTCTCCACAAGGCTTCAACAAGGGTTGAATACCACTCTTTGTGAAAAGCTCTAAATTGCCTCGAATAAAAAACGTGTATCATGAAATAATACTGCTCCTAGCTAAATATTATTAAAAAATATAGATGTAACAAAGCATATAATTGTTATCCGTATACTTATATAAATAGTGTCGCACACGTAAAAAAGTTTCCAAAACCAGTAAGCTCTCTATTACAGAACGTTATTTTTATTTGTTTATATACATTGATGGAATAATTTTTTTCAGACTGGTCAATATTTTTTTCAGAATTGATGTTTAAACTTCTTGATTTAGATTTTATTTCATTGTCGCTAAGATACTTTGATTTTCAAAATTAACATTACAATGAGCACATCTTTACCGAAATCTTTGCGTCGGACGATTTAAATGGCCATATATATAACGAGACTATTGCGGCTTTGTCGGAAATTGAGTTACGTTTGGCATTATCCTCGTCTTTGACACAATGTGATGATAAAAAATCAGATCCACTTGTAAGGATATCGTCCAGTGTTTGGACCCCGACTGATGCGCTGTCTTATGCGCAATCTACTTTACACAAAGATTAGATGCCCCTCACTTTTATCAATGTCATTAACGTAATAATTATTGTTGCATTTCCGGCTTATTGGAATCAATACGTTCTTTTTCGTCCAAAAACCGCACAAACTCGACGGGTTTGAAAAGAATCGTACATGGTGTTCAACGACCTGATGCTCAGCGGGCCAAACATGTGCAAGTTCTACATTCGAGGGCGTCACCCGTTAAGATAACCTATCTAGTTTAGATTGAGAGGGTTGCACGAGATCAAACATGATATTTAAGTAAGTGGCAGCTCTGTCTCTGGTTGACATGAGATCTTTAAAGATTTTTCAAACCTGTGGTTAAGGAGCAAAACGAGACGTATTCTCAAATCACCGAGCTAGAAGACTGACGGCATGAATTCTAATCATGCTGCTATTTGGAGTGCCAGATTCTCCAAAACCAGCTCGAATGGAACCAGCTCAAAGGGTGATTTACAATACACCGCGCACGACTCACTTTCCGCTCTCCATGAATCCATTTGGAGCCGACCATTAGCTCAGAATTCTTTTTGAGAGTAGTGAAGTTTTCAGCGGAATCCCCCATATTTGAAGGTGATTTTTTGTGAGAGGAACTCGATGGAAGCACGCCAAAGCTTTGAAAACCACTGGTCAAGAAACGCCCAATGGATTACGCACTGGACGATATTTACAGTAACAAAGACATTTTGAAGAACACAAATTAGACAGGCTTTCAATGACCTTGAAAGAGGTTAAGTGTGACAGCAGGAAGAAAGGTGCTCCGGACCGTTTCGACGAACGACTTTGACCAGCAACTGACCCCCTTAACCTTGCGCGGCTGCATGCAGAAAGCCGAACAATCCGGTTTGACATCCTCAACGTAATGACGAAGGGCGGATACGAGTATATCGAACAGTGAGAGGTACAAGCGAGCTTATCTAACTGCTTATAAATAACCTCCGAAGGATTCCCCTCTGACGAAAATCTGCAGGACTATCGAGTTTATAGATATACGCATCTCAAGCTTAAACATTACTATGAAAGAAATAAAAAGCAACTTGGAGACTCTGGAACTATTCTTACACTCCACCGCGCGTTATCTCTATGTGGAAATGAACGATGGCACTATACCGATGCTGATCTCATGTCTCTCATTAACGGACACAATCTCCTCTTTAGATCATATATATAGGCTCCGAGATATGGCAAAGAGACTGAGCTCATTTACGTTCACCATGTTAATTGGGACCGCTAACTTACCCCGCTATATCTTCAAAATTCAAGCATTTATTTCAACAAATTTTGCACAAAATTTCGTCAGCCGACGCCTGGGTAAACAACAGCGGCTTCGTGATAAGTCATATATCATACTACTTAATTACCAAACCTGCCAACATGTGGTCGTCCATTCTCTGAAACACATTTTTGGATTGGTAGACGACACTTATAAGTTTGTGCACAAACTCACACTCGTTCGCGATTCACGGTATATACTTTACGGTATAGATCTTTGTCCATTGCTGAAGGCTGAACAGAACCCTGTAGATGATAATTTAATTGGTAGGTGGCTGATCCATTTGCCATCTTACCATATCTCCTTCTTCTATAAAAGACGACGGTTCTGAGAACACCACTAATTGCAAGTAAATATGAGAACGTATCCAATGAACGGTCAAGAGGAGACAAAAATTACTAAAACATATCGAATGGAGAACACCAACAAAGTCTATGTTCACGTTCAGATCGTGTTTAGCTAATTTGGACTTAATTAAAAGTGTACACAATTAAGACAATATCTGTTCTTTGACGCGAATGTGTTGTCTTTGACGAACATTTGAGAACATTGCAGATGTAGTCCGATTATAAACAATACTATACAACAGCTCCTTATCTTCCGTACATTGAAGCTTATTAAAAAATGGTCTCAAACTGGAACTCTTTAGACCAAAAATACTGAGCTGATGTTCGAGAGAGCAACCATGATCTCAAACCTAAAGGATCGAATTTGATGGGAGACTACATTTCTAGATGCAATTAACCTGTACATTTGGGCGCTGGAACAAACTCTACCGGTCCAGATAGGATTTCAAATGGATGAACCGTACGGGATCGACCATATCGAGGACTTGTCTGACTAGTTTGGGACAGTGATTATGTGATCTGGCGTATCCTCAAGAGATCCACAATGATCATAACGACTGACCTCTCACGCCAGAGATTATGGAGGTCGATAAGCTGCGTAAAAAATACCAACGGTTTACAGACATATCAAGTATTAAAAAGATCAGAAAGAAAATTTTATTTTACAAAATCTGGACGGCGATGCACATCAACTTAAACGTCGCATCGAATGCGACAACCTGAATCTCTACAACTGATAGGATCCTGAGATACACTGAACGAGTCGGGACAAGAACATATTGACAAAGGTCTACTTCGACACTCCGGCTTTTTGCAGCCGCCCGACGATATCGTAGTTTTGATACAATGCTGAGAATCAACTACAGAAGCGCGGGATGTTGGTATGCGGACACTTCTGTCTGTAAAAGTTTCTGTCGAGTGGCCGGTCGTTTAAGGACGGAGAGTCAAAGTTTTAAATAAATAGGTAGTAGTCCATGAGCTAGGTCGACCTACTGTGCACACCCCTGGATAATATCACATATTATATTTTTAGTATTAAAGTCTTTACTAGATTTTAGATGTTCCCAAGAAAAATTTTGGGATATACAATATATGCCAGGAAAAGGTTTAGTGCCACCCTCATATTTTTAGATTTTAATTTTTCAAGGTAAGTATGTTTACGAGTGCCCTGACAGCGTGACTACTTAAGAAAGAACCAATGGAAACCTGCAGGCCTAACCTTTCAAATGGGCCTAAAATATATCGGATTTCTCTCCTTACTTTAGAAGTAATCGCTTAAACTTTACCCCTAACCCTAACAAAATTAGACAGAAAAAAACTGTTTCAATTTTGTTATTTTGTAAATGTTTGCAACTTTTCAAGAAATTTTGCATTAAACATCTTTTGAATGATAAGTTGCACCAAGACAAGTAAAAAGGGTCAGGAAACCTATTTTTGTAGCCAAAAAATAAGCAAAAATAGGGGATTTTTTAAATTTAAGATTTTTCCCAATTTTAGAAGTTTACGACTACTGAAGACAATGTTTTGATGTTAGATTTAGTTCGGTACTTAATTATTTATCTTTATTTTGAAGTAAATTTGATACGATTTGGACAATTTTTCATCTTCAAAATAAACAAAATAGTACCCCTAACTCTCAAATTTAGCACAAACATTGTATTATTTGTGGATAAGGCTTTGCACAGGGTTGATAAAATGATGCATTTCTTCATTAAATTGACAGAATAAACACTAATGTACCTAAATCCAACAGTTGTTTGGCAATAAAAGCTCTATACATTAAAATAAGGAAGGAAAACGGCAAAAAGGAAATTTCAGGTTTATAGAATTTTCTACTACTGCATAAAAACTCCATCTATATAACATAATGCACATTTCAAACTTATTATTTCTGTTTTATCTATGTTTGAATGGTATTTTACGCCATTTATGACTATTATTAATATTAATAATGAATATTTAATGGGAAATATAGGGGAAATTCCCTCTTATTTATGTCATTTGTTAGTGATTCGTTCTGAAGAAGCCTAAATTCAGATTTCTTTGACTTTATATTTTAGATGTGTCATGGTAATCACTAAATGAGTCAGATTTATGAAGATTAAATGATGGTTTGACCAAAGAATCAATATTTATGTGAAAATTGGTGATTATTGGTTTCATAGATTTACCATTATCATCAAAGAGTGATACGAATTTATTCCTATAGCATTAGATAACAATTACGATATCAGTTGAAATTTTTATTTATAGTAAAATAAAACTTTCAAAGGTAATTTGGTGGTTCCAGATATGCTTTAAAAGAAAATCATGCTTTTATTTCATTTGAGAAATATTCGAATTTATCCGGAATTTCTGTTCATTTACCCAATAAAGCGCTATAAAGGTCTTAAATGTTGATTTTCTAAATTATTTTAAAATGATTTGTCTTTTTACTTTTCTTTTAAGTCTTTTAATATATTTTATTAAATAAAAATAAGGAAATGTCCAATTACAATTGATCTTTGTGATCTATTTTAACTATATTAACTAAAATATATCCATTTCAATTAACTAAATGTGCGAAGAAATGTGATTTTGATATTAAATAAACAAGTTTATAGACATATTGCTGGTGAAGATTCTAATTTCAAATTCTAATTACGTTTAATTGAATTCTCAAATTTTAGACTATATAGTATTATATTTATACAGTACATGTTTCTAGCTTTATATAAAGAAGCTAAAGGCTTAATAAATAATAATGAAATTTGAAAATCCAGCCTTATTTCCCATTTTTTTTTAAAGCTTAAGCCATACTTTCATTAAAATAAGCAGTTATTTTCAATGGAAAGGACATCGATCATGTACAATACAAGAATGAACATGATTAAAGCCAGCTGCGCTGATTCGGGAGCTTGAAATTTGAAACGTAACTCACCGTGTAACTGGAAATTTCTGTAAAATATTATGTGACTGACAAATATGACAACTGGGAAGCTAAATACCCTAGAGGACTTCTTGTCCTCCAGCAGTGACATCAACAAAGTGTGGTTCAAAAATACAAGTTTACCAATGCTGAATAAATTGGTATATACATTAAAAAGAAAAAATATGGTATATATGCATAATTTCTCGTTAAACTGATGCCTTCAGTTTACTACACACATGTGCTCATTTCAAGATGTAATTCTCTCCAATTGCATTAGAAAGAAAATATATTAAAGCTAGGTCCAAATATTGTAAACGAAGTTCTATTATCCAAACAAACAGAAATAGCCAGCCAAATCCACCGATAAGTCAGCGAGAAAGATAGGGCAAACGGCGAGCTAAACTGCATTATACAGATGCACTCGATCCTGGTAGCTGAAAATGCTCAAGGTTCGCAAATGGTAAATATTGTAGTAAAGCTATCCGGCAGGATGACCGCTTATTTGCAGCTGGGGAGGAAGAGATCCGGGGTCAGAGAATGAGAGTGACCAACATTTGGATCATGTGAAGGCTGTATTTGACAAAATCTTTCCTTCAACTGTCTCTTCATTCCGCATGCTTTGACTAGGCAGTTCTATCAACTGGTTTATTGAAGAAACCTCTCATTAGGCATAAAATTTCCTTAAATCCTGTGCTTGTCAGAGCTTATGATCAGTATTTTTAAGATCGGTCTTATAGAAGAATCATGGATCTTCTTGTTGTTTTATCCTTAAAGCAGTAGGTCAACGGTTGAATTGTCAACGCTTGCCTCCTCGATGCAGCAAGGAACGTATCACTTCTCAAATGTGCCTGTGTTGTAATTTGGCGA
Organism: Geukensia granosissima; assembly: GCA_032357055.1. Classification (NCBI taxonomy): domain Eukaryota; kingdom Metazoa; phylum Mollusca; class Bivalvia; order Mytilida; family Mytilidae; genus Geukensia; species Geukensia granosissima. Next base: position 5,014 of record JAULBM010297856.1, on the reverse strand, counting down.
CACGATATCACAGCCACTACATGGGCGGTATGATCCCATACAAGTTCCAGAACTCTGGCTTCGTGCTCCTTTAGGCTGGCAGCGGCGTGTGTCATCTTGGTGGATCTATGCTCAGTAAAGTTATACTTGGTACTATATAAAAAAGCATACAATTGTCCGAGAATACTTGAATATTTTTTCTTTGTTCATGGTAAAATAAAATTGTATGCCATGTTTAAGCAGTTTCATGTACATAGCATTGAAAAATTCACTATAATTATGCAACATGGGTAAACTTTTATTTTGAAACCACCTGGTTGATGCCACTGCTATCAGAGGTCACTAAGGGTATTCACCAGCCCATTTGTCAGACCTATCTGACATAGTGTTTTGCAGGATTTAGCCAGCGGTATTTATTTAAATTCTAAATCCCTGAAATAATGAAGAGGCTTCAAAATGTATCGCACATATAAGATTTACAAATATGATTGTCTCCTCAAGGCTTCAACAAGTATGGAATACCACTCCTTGTGAAAAGCTCTAAATTGTCTTGAATAAAAAAACCCGTGTATACGTGCATGAAACAATACTGCTCCTAGCTGAATATGATTAAAAATATACATGTGACAAGGTATATAACACAAAAACTCAAATTGTGATCCATATACTTATAAACAGTGTCCCACGTAAAAAAGTTGCTAAAACAAGCAAGCTCTCCAAAACAGAACGTTATTTTTATTTGTTTATATGCATTAATGGAATAAATTTTTCAGACGTTAACATAACCTGGTCATTTTGATTTAGATTTTATTTCATTGTCGCCAAGATACTTTGATTTTCAAAATTAACTTTACAATGAGCACATCTCTTCTGAAATCTCCAACCTTTGTTAACGTTTTTGAATTTGCGTGGGACGATTTAGATGGCCATAACGAGACTACGTTAAATCATTGTTGTAGAGTGCATTATTGTGGCTTTGCCGGAGTTACGTGTGGTGGTATCCTCGTCTTAGACACAGTGTGATGATAAACAATTTGATCCACTTGTGGATATCGTCCAGTGTTTAGACCTCGACTGATGCGCTGTCTAATGCCTAATGACTTAAAGAAGAACTTCCTGATATGTGGGATATCCGAAATCTACTACACACAAAGATTAGATGCCCTCACTTTATCAATACTTTATCAATGCTGTTGACGTGTTAATTACTGTTGCATTTCCGGCTAAGCATTCTTTTTTGTCCCGAAACCGCCCAAACTCTACGGCTCGACAAGAATCTTTTGGTGTTCAACGACCTGATGCTTAGCGGGCAAAACATGTGCAAGTTCTACATTCGAAAGAACACCTATCTTGTTTAGAGTGAGAGGCTACCTTACGGGTTGCACGAGATCAAATATTTAAGTAAGTGGTAGTTCGTCGATCTGTCTCTGGTTGACATGAGATCTTTAAAGATTTACCAAACCTGTGGTTAAAGAGCAAAAGGAGGCGTATTCTCAAATCACCGAGCTAGAAGACTGACGACATGCTGCTATTTTGAGTGTCAGATTCTCCAAAACCAGCTCGAATGGTACCAGATCAAAGGGTGATTTACAATAGACCGCGCACGACTCAATTTCCGCTTCTCTCCATGAATCCATCTGGAGCCGGCCATTAGCTCAGAATTCTTTTTGAGAGTAGTGAAGTTTTCATCGGAATCTCCCCCACCCCCACATTTGAAGGTGATTTATTTGTTTGTGCGAGGAACTCGATGGAAACACACCAATGCTTTGGAAACCGCTGGTCAAGAAACGCCCAATGGATTACGCACTGGGCGATATTTACGGAAAAAAGACATTTTGAAGAACACAAATTAGGACAGGCTTTCAATAACCTTGAAAGAAAACAGATTTAACAAGAAAAGGATTATTGCTGCAGTCCTTTTATAAATAGGTTAAGTATGACAGCAGGAAGAAAGGTGCTCCGGACCGTAATGACGAACGACTTTGACCATCTACTGACCTCCTTGACCTCTGCGCGGCTGCATGCAGAAAGCTGAACAATCCTGTTTGGAAATGAAGTCGTTTTGACATCCTCAACGTAATGACGAAGGGCGGATACGAGTGTATCGAACAGTGAGGGGTACAAGCGAGCTTATCTAACTGCTTATAAATAACCTCCGAAGGATTTCCCTCTGACGATAATCTGCAGGAGTATCGAGTTTAGATATACGCATCTCAAGCTTAAACAACACAAGGAAAGAAATAAGAAGCTTGGAATGTCTGGAACTATTCTTACACGTCACCGAGCGTTATCTTTATGTGGAATTGAGTTATTAAGTGAACGATGGCCTTGCATATACCGATGCCGATCTCTTGTCTCTCATTAACGAACACAATCTCTTCTGAAGATCATATACTGAGCTCATTTACGCTAACCATATTAGGACCGCTAACTTACCCCGATAAATCTTCAAAATTATAGCATTTTTTCAACAAATTTTGCACAAAATTTCGTCTGCCGACGCCTGGGTAAACAACAGCGGCTTCGCGATAAGACATATATCATACTTAATTACCAAACCTGCCAACAATTGGTGTTTTCGGTCGTCCATTCTCTGAAACACATTTTTGGATTGGTGGACGACGTTTGTGCACTAACTCATACTCGTTCGCAATTCAAATGGCAAAGCTGTGTCAATGTCAGCAACATTCAAAGAGGTTACAACGTCAGACGAAAACATGATGTTGCTGTACAAAATCATCCACTGAAAAAGTAAAATAGAATGTGGATTTGAATCCAAAGCCGCTACTTTTACAGCACAGTATTTAGTTGTGAGAAGTCGGTGATAGTAGATCAGATACAGTATCGTTGCCTTACAAAAATAATGATCAGCATGTAACGCACCCGTGTTCGGTCACATTCATTAACTATACCTGTAATTCATTATCAATGCCAAAACTATCCCTATCCGGTCGTAGACGTAACTGCCGGCTCCACTCAGAAAAGAGTTGTTCGATCGTTCAAAGAAGCTGCATATTTCCGCCAAAGTCTCGTTTCAGTTTGATAAAGCATCTCAAATTGAGATTTTCCTCAAGTGTGGGAAATCTTTTTATATGACTGGCAAGTTTTTGATTTGAGAGAGAGTTGAGTGCGGCCAGGGTATAGAAAAAAAAGCCGTTCAGTTTTCCTGTCTGCAGGTAAACCCCTGTTCAAGGGGCGTACGTTGGTTGAGTGGGATGTATAAATACTCGACCACCCCGAGAGTAGCCGGGGTAAAGATATGGGGTAATTGGTTTCTCCGCCAGCAGTAGAACTTCTCCTTAAGGGGCTTGCGTTGGTTGGGCTGGATTATAAATCCTCACTTAATGTCATCTGAGGTGACGTATGACAGTCTGTACCGTATTGGGAGAATACGATGATAATTTATTAATGCTTTCAGCACGTTACAGACCCCTTTGCAACAGGCTCGCGATGAGTGATCGTTGTTGGCCAGATGCTAAGGCAAAATTTACCGCCCCTACAAAAACAGCCCCTATTTTGCTTTCTGTGGGTAGAAAATTTCCCCGCCCTGACCCCCACCCCATTAATGATTTATTGTTTGATGACTTGTTCTCATCCTGAATATCCATGAAATATTTGCCGCTGGACGTTAAGCAACATACACTCATCCGTTTGTGATGTATTTTGAAACGGAAGACTGCTTTACGCAAAAATGGCATCAACCCTTCCGACTTCATCGACTAATATATCTCTTTGTCACCAGTGTAAGTATAATCAGTCCTAGCGGCCTGAAGAAAACTTTAACCATTAAGATTCGCGACGAATTAGAACGCCATCTTACCGCATCATCTATAATCTCCCACCGAATATTACAGTTCGTGTCTGATGGTCGAAAGATGGATGTTGTTTTTAAATAAATGACCAATAAATTATTACAACGCGGATCCAAAGCAAGGGTTTTCATCCATTGTGCCCGGAGACAAAAGCCGAATCCGATCCGCTGCTCTGAAAGCCCATCCTCACAATATCAGGGGTCCTGCGTACCACGGACAAGTGTGGACGCAGGTCCCTGACATTGTTATGATGCTCTATCCCGAAGATTAACAGCAATTCCTTCCGCTACTCACGCTAGTTTTTGAAACCATTAGAAGAACCCAATTACAATGGTTTTAGTTTAGGATAATTCATAGAATACTAGCAAACAATGATACTCTTAAAATATTTTTAAAAGACACTGACAAATGCATATTTTACAAGCAATCTTTTGAAACAATAGAACATAATTTTTGGTTATGTTCTAAAACCAGACAAGAAATGGGAGGACCTAAATTTATTGATACATGAGAAAACTCATTTTGAACTTTCAATAAATTTTAATTTTGGTTCCTGCATGCGTAAAATCTTACATTTATAGAACTAAAATAGATGGTGGAGTTTCAAATATTTTATCCTTGAAGAACAATTTAAGGGAAATTTTGCACCTAGAAAAACAAGTATACTGAAGAAATGAAACTTTGAAAAATCTCAAACCTGCTGGAACCCTTGGACTCCTCTACCAGTATTATCTTGACAATATTTTAATAGATTTTTTTAATTTTACCTATTTGCACTCGAATAAATAAACAATTAATTAATACCCTTATATGTTACCATATATGAAAGACCAAAATTTGTCTGGACATATCCCTTTGCAATTTAGGTTCGACTGATTTATCAATATACTTGGCTTTCTTGACCGTGAACATTTATTTTGCCAATGAAAAATCCATTATAAAAAAACTTCCAACATGCCTACAAGTTACAGATATAGTATGAAAGCTTATTTGGGTAAAAAAATGAAGAAGAAAAAAATAATAAATCGTGGCCACGAATTGCTAAAACGCGGCCACGAATTGCTAAATCGCGGCCACGAATTGTTAAATCGTGGCCACGAATTTCTAAATCGTGGCCACGAATTTTAAATCGTGGCCACGAATTGTTAAATCGTGGCCTCGAATTGTTAAATCGTGGCCACGAATTACTAAATTATACTATATTGTGGATAATAGTCCTCTTA
>JAULBM010297846.1:0-15080 GCA_032357055.1 Geukensia granosissima | reverse complement strand
GTTTCCTTCGTATTGTCTTCGTGAGTCGAAAAATGCCCGATACCACCGATGATCATACGAAGTAATAACGATGATGTAAAGATTTGACAAGATGCCATTACGATGGCCTTACGAATGGCAAAATGGACACACAAAGTCAACACGAAAATGAGCCTTCACGAGGACTTCGGTCAATTTTTTTGGATGCCAAAGATTTTGCCTTTGCTCACGAAGTTGCTGCCGAAGCCTGGAAATACAACCGGTAGTCACACGATGGGTAAAGATGGCTTCGCAAATGGCCCGATGTTTTCACGATCAAACAAGAATTTGAACATTTTCATATTCGTGTGTCCATCTGCTTTCCAATTCGGGACAGTGTGACACCAGCATAAGAATTAGAACAGTTGTATGATGTGCAGAATAAAATACGTACTGTCGGCGCAGTTCACTTCAGAAATCGGCTTTTTTCAATTTTATCATATGTCAAACTATTTTGGATTGCCCCATGCCTAATGAAAATATCAAGCTTACTTAGTCGTTGATAAATTATCAACATTTGTGCAAATTTATTCAATGGTTTCTTCAAATCTGGGTAAGTTGCATTGTCTATGGGATTTTGCATGGCGTAAGGGAATAACTCACTTTGGCGGGTATTCTTGAATAAGTTATTAAAAGCCCCTTTTTATGATCAGATGAATATAACTCACAGTTTAACACCATATATATATAAGGTAATACAATCATTGTTAGAAAATTTTTAACCCACCAAAAATTTAATAGAGAAAATTCTCCCATTCAAATTACTTTTTTAAGATAGTTATACAATCTCTTAAGGAAGAAGAAATTATTTTGCACAAAAAATAACGACATACCTAGATACATTTTCAGTAAAAAGTATGCCACCTACATCCCATTTCAAAATCTTCAAAATCGAAAAAAAATGATTTCTAAAGTCAGCTGCGCTGACAGTAAAGTGAAAGCAAAGCAGACGATATTCAGAATAGAAATACAGGGTGTGAAAAACGTGCGTATGTTGTGCAGAATAGAATACGCAGGGAGACAGTGATAAAGACGCATGATGGGCAGAATAGCGTCCGTCCGGTGAGACAAAAACTGGCGTGTGATGGAATAAATACAATATATAGGATGAAAGTAAAATGACGGATCATGTGCAGGACAGTATACTAAAGTGAAAATATTATAACAGACGTTTGATGTAAAGAATAGAATAGGTAGGGTGAGAACAAATAACGATGTATGATATACAGAATATAATAAGTAGGGTTGAAAATTATAAACAGGCGATAGGCCTGAGTGACTGGGTGGTCTAGGTAGTTGTTTTTAACTCACCTGTACAGATCATTGTAGTCAATCAGCTATATGTCCAAAGTTCGCGCCTGACTTTGTACCATAGCCAAAACGGCTTCCTCTGCCAATACAACTGACTGCCGCAATATGACCGAAATTTTGTTGAAAGTGGCGTTAAATCTCAATCCAACAAACAAACATATAAATGGGCGTTTGGTATGAAAAATAGAATATAGAGGGTAAGAATAGATACAGAGTATGATGTGCAGTATAAAATATGTAGGATCAGAAAAAATACTTTGACGAAAAAAAGTTTACATCTAAATATAGTTAAATGTCAAGGAGACAGCAGCAAATTTAAATGCAATCTGTTGGAAATCCAAAAACTACAGGTCTCCTAAAGGAATCCCATTACATGTGACAAGCTGTACATGGCGTATGATGGCAAAATGTACTTGTTAAATCATTTCTAAAATATTGTATTGACATTAGTTTTTACACATAAAACAGTGAGTAACTTAAAACAATTAAAGCTTACACATGTATATTGAAGTATTGCAATATTGGGAATTGATATTCAATGTATAATAATAAATAAATAATTTTGAAATTTTGTAAATCGTAGATAATTTGTTTTTCATATATATCTTTACCTGTTTTTAGTGTTTGGAATCTTTGTGGGAATACTTTTCTCAGACAAAAAACTTTTACAAAAATAAAATCAATTTAAAAACGAAGCAACTCATTGGCGAAATTTAGATTCATCAATATAATTTTGCATAGTAAAAAGCACTTAAAATGCTTCAAAAGTTTATCCTATGATATAATTGATAAATGTGAGTCATACATTCATCAAAACAGATGTTAGCTTTTAATGTATAGGGCCAATAATTGGTGCCATCTGATAGAAAGTTGTACATTTCACAATGGTATAAGATTCATTCTCATCGATGTGGAATGCAGTAGTTTGTTTGAGAGCCCAAAGCCATGCCCCTTTGGTATCTTCGAATTCCTTTTTCAAGTAGTCTTCAATTTTAAAAGAAGACAGTCATTTTTAACCATTAACATTTTTCTTGTTAAGACGTATTACATTGTAAACATGTCAAAATAAAGTTATGTCTATTAAATTGAATATTGTTAACCGTGGTGATATTTCATTCACAGCTCATTGTGTAAGCACTTTTAATATTTTAATCCCTGGGTACATTGCCAAAATTTTTGCTTCACTACATGCCACGAGTTACTGAATCATCCAGCATAATGTTTGGTCAAAATGATTACTCCTTTCTTTCTTCTGTCAATCGTTAGATCATTTCATATAAGAAAAGTATTGCACTAAGTAGTTGTCCCAGTGTCGTGTCGCTCCTCTGGATGTTAGATATTTGGGGGAACTTGAGGATTTAAGAGAAACAACACGCGTATTATAAAAAAGATTCTTTCTTCTCAAAAGATTTCAACACAAGAACAAAAAGAGACAATACCGGTCGGAACCGGACATTATTACGGATACAATATACATGAAATATTTATGGTACAAAGAGGGATAACTCAAACTGGCAGACCATGCCAATCTAGCATCTTACATCCCCCCGCCAAAACAGACAAATCCCATTTGTTTCAGATGGTCTACAAGTTTGAGTTGGAAACAGGCATTGATTTAATCATTATGCACAATGAATTTAAATATATTACAAAATGGCATATCAATAATACCTTTCTAATGCAAAATATGAGAAAAATATCTTAAGGTAACAAACGTCAAAAGGATAATGTAGTAAAATGGATACAACATTTAGAGTTATTAAGATTGATGTAACCAGCAGAGACCGTCTCTTGTAAAATCAAAGGCAAGGTGATCACGCTTTAATATCAAAACTCTTCGAGTAAATTAGAAAAGCCACCCGCCTAGGAATGGTTATTTCTGGTTAACACATCATGGTTGTAAAAACAGTTGATACCCTATCATTAATCCTAGAAACGACTAAAATCAGTCAACTACGGAACTTCAACCATCCTATAATATCCTAGACACCTAATCATAACTCTATTTCGTTACATATCCAAATTCAATTATCAATAACCATATCAGATCTATTATACAAAATATCCAAGTTCGTACATGAGAGTTAACAATTGTTCCTACAGTAATAATAAACTGTTCTTAGACAAAAAAAAATCATATCCTATCATCTAATGCAAAAATGTCGAGTTATGGAAATATTGAAAAAAAATGTTTATCATGAGAAAAAAAATTAGTCATATCATATATAGACAAATATAACACAATATCATGTTAATCAACACATGGTGGCGGTTTGTTACGTACGGCTAATTGTGTGTTAGAGTTCAACTGGTCATACGGAATCCAAATGGCATTTTGTGCTGGCTCTCCTCTGAACTGAACGTGATATTCCTTCTTGCCATTTCGAGTACGTTGAGCTAATATTCTCTTAATTCGATAGTATTTATCTGCATTAGTGCTACTTGAGGAATAGTCATTAGAAAATGAGGATCCTTGAAATCTCGCCGGTGGTTTCCGGATTCTTGTCGAACGGCGTAAGGGCACTGGCGGTGAAGCGTGATGTGCAGACTGCTCTGACGTGTGACCTACAGCTTCAGTTGTATCGTCATCAGAAGATGTTGAAGACTGTTGTTCAGTGGTGTGTGATAAACGCACTTCAGGTGTAAAGTATTCATTTGGCTGAGGTGCGCGTACATATGCAGTTTTGAGTCTATCGAGGTGAACTTTATTCTTTAGCACTTTGCCGGTCGATGGATCTCGGAGCTTAACGATGTGATCAGACACAACTGAATGAACAATGAATGGTCCGCCATATTTAGGCTGAAACTTCCGTCCTTGACCTGTGGGATCTTTAAGCATATACACATAGTCCCCAATGCTAAGGTGTAATGGGTTAGAATTTTTATTATAACGCTTAACCATAAGTTCGCCGGATTTGATAGAGTTAGCTTTGACATCCTCTCGAATAAGTTCTAGTTTTTGTGCCTGATGTTTTATGTATTCAGCATAGTCCTTTGGCAAAGTCGCAAAATCCGTCTGATTTGATGTTGTTGTGAGGGGGAACTTTGGTCGAAATCCATAAACTACTTCGTATGGCGAATAACCTGTTGACGAATTTACTGTTGAGTTCATAGAAAAGGTCACTGCCGGTAAAATGCTGTCCCACTGAAATCCTTTTTGTACATAGGGAGTTATACGCTCGGCCAAAGTTCGATGTGTCCTTTCAACGGCACCCAAACAATGGTGAATCAGACTTGGTGTAAAGTTCTGCTTCACTTGTAAAAGTTTACACACTTCATTTGTACAGTTTGATATGAATTCACTGCCATTGTCAGAAATAATAGTATGACATACACCATACTGACAAAACATATCGAATATGGCATACGAGACCGTCATGGCGTCACAATTAGGTATTGCAACATTGTACACAGTTTTACTGAATAAGTCTAATGCTGAGAAGATATGCGTATTGCCCTTCTGTGTTGTCGGCAATGGTCCATACAGGTCTACTTGCCAAACCTGAAACGGTGCACTCGGTGTGTTGTATGATACTATACCACATTTTGTATGAGCTTTGGTGATTTTTCTGCTCTGGCACTCGTGGCACGACTGTACATATTCTGTAACAATTGAAGGTAATTTATCAAAATAAAAATTGTCATTGATGGAATCTATGGTATGCTGAATTCCACCATGTCCGCCAAGTGGTGAGTCGTGAAATAGCTCAAGTACCGGTTTGATAAGTATATTTGGCAGGACTAACTGAAATTTAGGTTTGTGCAACTGTGATCGGTCTGATTTGGATTTTCTAGAGTGGTACAATACAGAATTTGTCAGTATATAATCGGAGCAACGGGTAATCAGTCTGCGAGCATCACGCTGTAATCTTGGCAATAAACCATCCTCGAGATACTTGATAATAGGAATTAAATTTCCATCTCTTCGTTGTAGCTGCTTAACACATTCTGGACTAAAGTCTGACTTTTTAAATAGTTCAATGCTTTGACGTACCAGTTCATCATCACTCGGAACTATAAAATCGTGCCCTTCATCACTTCCTAACAGACGTCGATCTACAGCATTGACTATATTAAGAGAACCACAACAATCATTCTTTATTGAGGAGTTCTGTTTATTTGAGTTTGCCTTTCCATCCGTTACTTTGGAATTGCAATCAATTCCATTTTTATGACTATCGATTAACACTGAGACAATATCGTTCACAGTAAGATCGCTGAGTCTTTTAGCACTTGTGTGATCAAGCCATGCTGATTGTTTATCACTGAGGTGTAACGTGGAACTACAATTAGTTCCAATATGATTCTTGCTTGAATCACTTACTTCGGGTAAATTGGTCAAAACATGGTCATCATGACGAGTATCCGGCTTTAAAATGAAAGCATCGTATGTATATCGCTGATTTAGTACATGATTGTCTTCTCCAGGCATCGAGAACATGCTGTCGCTTGATCCGTGTAAAACATCCGGTTGTAGTATCGGTGTATGATCATCTGCTGGATTAAATGAGTCGGTGAAATTGACTTGGTTTAACATTAAAATAGAACTGCAATCAGTTCCAGTATTGGTACGAGTTTCCTCACTTTGTACTAAGGGGTCAAATTCCGATAAATCAATAATTGCGGAACTGCAATCAGTTCCGTGTAAAGAACGTTCCGAATTGTCCCGTGTGTTTTCATGCAATACTTCCAGCGAAGGAACAAACAATTTGGAACAGCAATCTGTTCCAGTATCGGCACAAGACTTCGGTAAATCCCCATTCAAATATTTATTGCTATTTTCCATCTGAATCAAGGTTTCCGAATCAGCGCTTTCGGTATTAATCACGGAACTACAATTAGTTCCGATTAGACACTGCTGAGATTCATAGTCTGAATTATCCTCTGAATCTGCTAGATATCCTAAGTCAAGAAAAATCTTCTGTTTACAAACAGCATTGACTGAATCAAAACCGGTGTGTCCTAAAACATTTTGTAATTTGACACCTTCAGGTAAGTTGATGTTTCCTGTATGTTCTGTTACGTATGGGAAGAAGGGGTCCATTTCATCAGGACTAGTATTTCCGTCGTTGACATTTGTTTCTGTGCAACGAGAAAGTGCATCTGGCACTAGCATTTGGGATGCAGGTTTGTATTTGATATCGAAATTGTACTGTTGCAAGATTGATAACCATCTGTCATATATAGCTCCTTTTAATTTCTTTTGAAATAAAGGTTTAAGTGCTTGATGGTCGCACTCTACTATGAAGTGATTTCCACGTAAGTAGGAGGAGCATTCAACAACACTGGTAACAAGGCCCAACAGTTCCAATTTTGTAGGTCCATATGACTTCTGCCACTTATTCAACGATTTTGAGCCAAAACGGACAACTTTGATTTCTGATTCCAATTCACTTTTAGCAGGGTGTTTTTGATATAGCATATATCCCAAACCTTTTGATGACGTGTCAACTGATAAGTAAAAGGGTAAGTCAAAACGAGGGAAAGCCAGAATTTCGGATTCAACTAATAGCGTTTTCAATTTGTTAAACGCGTCGTCTTGTTCATTTGTCCAAACAAAGGCAACACCCCTTTTCAACAGCTTGTATAACGGTTCTGCTTCTGAACTAAAGTTTGGCATAAATTTCCTGAACCAGTTAAAGAGGCCTAACGCTCTTCTGAGTTGTTGCACGTTTTTCGGCGTCGGATATTGTTTAATCGCAGTAACACGGTCAGGAGGAGGCCTTATACCGTCCTTGGATATGTGGTGGCCAAGATAGACACAGTCTTGTTGAGCAAACGAACACTTTTGAGGGTTTAACTTCAATCCTGCTGATCTGAACCTATCAAATATTTCTTGCAAATCGGTAAGATGGCTTTCAAATGTTTCTGAAAATATAAGGACATCGTCCAAGTAACAGAGGCAATTCCGAAAGGTAAGTCCTTTTAAAACCTTGTCCATCAGTAGCTGAAACGTTGATGGGGATGATGACAGTCCCATAGGAAGTCTCAGGAATTTAAAAGAACCAAAACAGGTATTAAATGCAGTGTATTTTGTACTAGTTTTATCGATATTCATTTGAAAAAATCCAGATGACATGTCTATGGAAGTTATGTAATTTGGGGTACGCTGCGTAAAAGATTCCGTAAGTTCCTGTAGATCAGGGATAAAATAACTAAAGTTCAGAGACTGTGAGTTTAAATGACGGAAATCAACACAAAATCTGTATTGTGATAAACTAGAAGCACGATCAGTTGACTTCGTTTCAGACTTTCTATTTCGCTTAGTCACTAAGACAATAGGACTTGAAATTGGTGCATCTTCATTTGGATCTAACGGTGTTATGATCCCTTGTTGTAATAGCTCATCCAAATGGTGTCTTAGAATTTCACGCTTTTGAGGCGGCAACCGGTATGGCCTCTGATAGTTTGGTTTGAAATCAGGTTTTAATACAATATGATGCTCAACTAAGTCAGTATGTCCGAGAGTAGGATTATCTGGAGTCACAAATATATCCTTATTTTGAAGTAAAATATGTCGTATTTCATGATGTTGTTCTTCAGATAATGAAAAATTTATATTAAATAATTTCAAAAATTCACTTGCGTTAGCATCCTTGTTTTCACTACTACTACTACCACCGTTTGAATCTGCACTATTTTCCCATTCTCTAGAGTCAGAATCTGTTATCTCATCACTATTAAAAGATTTGGGAAAATTTGCGCCAGAACCCGCAGTTTGTATACTACTGATTGTTCTAGAATCCGACATTGGTGATACAAAGTTAGTAGTTTTGACTTTCTGGTGTTTTATCTCGCTCGGTAAACAAAATATTTGGTCATCCTTGTCGATTTTAGTAAAATGGGCTAGAATTTTTCCTTTTTTAACTACAACTGGTGCATTTCCGGGATTTAAAATTTTCAACGGAACACACTTTGAATATGAAACAGTAACAAGTGATTTTGATACCAATAATCCAAGCGATAATAAATATTTGGTATTATTACAAATTCCCTGCTGTCCGTACAGCATATTTTCTGGCAATTTGCCCATAATCACAGTCTCACTATTTGGTTGAATTGTAATACGATTAATAGAGCGCACGTTTGCTTGCTTTGATCCTATTGAAAGATTTCCAAAGTCTAAGCATATCTTATTGTCTTTTAAATACTGTGTGCCTAATAGCAAGGGATTTGATGTCTGTTCTAAAACGTAAACGAAAATTGTATGTTTTTCGCCCTTAACCATCATATGAATATTTGAAGTGCCCAATATGTCAATTTTCGCATTATTTGCTAAGATAAGTGAGTCTTTATCCAAGTCATTTATTTGTGATTTCAGTTTTGAAGGAATGCGATTAAACAATTTATGTGACATGAGATTAATGGAACTTCCTGTATCTAATAAAGCTGCTACACGTACAGAACCAAATTTCACCGGTAAATATAAAAATTTTGATGAAGTTTGTTGTTCAAAGTCGGAAATTCGGTCATTAGTGCTTTCTGAAAAAGATGATGATGAATCATTTTGAGCAAAGTTAGAAGTAATATTTTGAGCATGTCTTGACCTTGAGCGACTTCTTTTTCTGACACTGGCACTTAATTTCCTCCCGAGTGACCGTGCCCGTCGTCCCTCGGGGGAGCCTGGTTTTCCTGTACTTTAGTTGTAGGGACTTTTGCTTTGAATAAAGCGCACTGATTGGCTGTGTGTCCGTATTTTGAACAGATTTGACACTGAATACGAGGTGGTTGCGGTAAACTGGGTGTGCAATATAAATTGCAATTTAGAGCAATGTGTCCAAATTGCTGACATAGCTGACACTTTGGATGTGAGGGTAAAGACCCCGAGTTAGGACAGAAACGCTTAATGTGGCCGTATTTTCCACAGTTAAAACATTTTATCTCAGACCGTGTTGTATATTGTGAATCAAATTTTGGTTGATTGAAAACGGGCGCTTGGTTTTGTCTTGTCTGATTTAGACTTGCCTGATTTGTTGTGAGTTTTGAAATGGCGCTGCCCAACTCGGCAATCTGCTGCTTCATCTCAGCAAATTCACTTGTCCTTTTGCCGGATTCATTTTTAACAGCAGAGCACTGTTCTATACGATAGCCATACGCTTCGCCGGCTTTAGCATATGATAATGCAGCATTACAGTCTTCCGGATTACTCGCTCGAACATAAAAGGCAAGCTTTTCTGGCAAACCCTGTATAAATTTAGCCATTATCTCGTAATCGGGTTTCTTTAAAACATGACCTTTCTCTATTACTTGACCAAAAAAATCTTCGACATCTTGGCCCGGAAGTAGTGACAAATTTTGAAATAATTCTGATTCAATAACTACAGATGGATGCTGCCATCCAAAATCAATATATTTATCAATAAATTGTTTTCGAAGGGATTTCCACGTAATATCGTCTGATAATGTATGATACCATGTAAGGGCTGGCCCTTGTAAGTGCAAATGGAATGCAGCAATTTTTCTGCCTTCATCATAATCAAGATCATGCAGTGTCGCGAATGATTCGAATTCCCTCAGAAATTTTTGTCCGTTATCTTTGGGGTACCCGGAAAATTTTCTACATGTCCCTAACGATTCCATGTTTGAGAATGGACGTAAAGCGCGTCTTGGCCTTTGAAATTGAGTAAATAAGCTTGTTGATTCTTTGTTTTGCTCTACCGGTGGGCCGTAATAGGATAAAGATGGCGCTGGTGAATCAACAACGACAGAGTCTTTTTGCACCTTAATACTAGTTGATTCCGTAAATTGGTTTTGTTCCAGAAAATTATTATCTAATACTGAAACATCGTCAAGACTTTCAATTGAACTTTGACGGGATAGCTGAGAAATATTATCAAAATTGTCGTAGCTCATTGAAAATGATAATGTAATGGGAAAAGCAAGCCTTTCAAAATTGCATAAATATTGGAATTGCAATCAATTCCATAAAGAACATTCTCTGTAAATGATACGACATTGCTGACTGACAGATATCAAGAATTTCAAGTCGTGAAAATTTGATAAAATTGTAGTTATACCAATATGCAGGTTTTAGGTATTATATGGTAGAATTGCTATCAATTCCATAAAAAGACGTAGATTTGCAAAATAATTTCTTGAATTTCCCGGCAGTTAGTAAGAAATTCAGTGCATGAAAATTCCTAAAGTTGTATTGTCGTAAATCCACACAAGGGCGTCAAACATAATATGTTGGAATTGCGATCAATTCCAAAAAAAAGTTTTAAATACAAAATCATTCCTTTATTTGAGTGGTAACTGCGTAAAATAATATGGAATATCTGAATTGTTAAATATAGTTCCTGGTATTAATGTTATCAATAAAATAACAGAGACTCACACATTTTGCTTTTATTATGAGTAACAATGATCATGTAAAAGTCGGGTGATTTTTATTAACCACAATTTGGCAAGGAACGGTTTTGGGTGAACGCCGTCTTCATATGCCGTAAAGCGAAAAGTATGCTGGAGCCTTGAACAATCAGGGTTATCTCTTCTGCGACTTTTTCGCAAATCTTCAGAAAATTTTGGAGAGTCAACGTGAAGCACCCTATTCAAATCATTGATATATCTATTTACATTGTCTATTTGAGAATGCAAAACTATGTCATCTTGCCTAAACTTCCATACACCATTCCCATAATTATGAAAGTAATTATATCTATATATAGATATAACTGGAAATTGTAAAAACACTAATTTGACGGCTTGTCCAAACTCACGGCAGTAATGGTATATATCTTTTAAAGTTTGACATAAAGCGAAAACTGCTGAATTTGTGTTGGATTTTAAATAAATGTATGACCCCTGTTTGACAGTCAGATCACATGTACCGACCCACACAAAGATAGTTACTAGATTACGTTGCCCCGAATGTCGAACACGGGCTAACTCGGAGGGCAAATGCTGTTTAAGATATTCTAAGCGATTTGTCGCTGTAGCTCCTGGTTCACACCAAAATTCAATGAGGGACTCGGGATTTACCCTGACTTGACTTCGAAGGCGTAGCCCTTTGCTGTCGGACAGTAAAATAGGTGTGCGAAGGGGGGTCACCAAGGGGTCCAGGCGGTACTTGTCAGCTTGATTTCTCAATACTCTTTCACTCATTAATATTATTCATAAAATGTTTGTAAATGTAGAATGTAAATATAAAGTTATTATATCCAAGAATGGTCACACCAGGTCACACAGTGGATAACACGTGGGCGTGGGAACAAATTTACATGTATGCAAGTATAAAACAGTGTAAAATTTCAAGTTTTTGACACACAAATCCTGTTGTTTTTCAATTCGGGTTCTCCTCCATGTCGTGTCGCTCCTCTGGATGTTGGATATTTGGGGGAACTTGAGGATTTAAGAGAAACAACACGCGTATTATAACACAAGAACAAAAAAAAAGAGACAATGCCGGTCGGAACCGGACATTATTACGGATACAATATACATGAAATATTTATGGTACAAAGATGGATAACTCAAACTGGCAGACCATGCCAATCTAGCATCTTACACAGGACAATTATTCGAAATGTAACAAATTTTAAAAAGGAAATCAGTTTAATAATGTCTCGTGTTGAGAAAGTTGACATATTTTATCAAAGGGAATTTTAACCTGAACATGCTTTCAGATACTTCGTGCATTTTTTAAAAAGATATCTTCATTACGCATGTGCTTTAAATTAGTACTCTTAATGTTACTAAGGTACTCTTTATCGGATTAAGCCTCCCTTGTATAATTTTTTACCTCTGTCTTTTACATCTTTTGTAGAATGGCAACCTGTAGTCCAGTGGTTGTCGTTGTTTTATTAGTCATTTCTTGTTATATGTTCACCATTTTTGTATTTGATTAGGTCGATTGTCGTGTTTTATGTATAGTTTCACGTTTTGTTTTTCGAGGCCTTTTACAGCTTCCGTTATGGTATGGACTCTGGTGCATTGTTGAAAGCCGTAATGGGACCTGTGGAAGTTTAAATTCTAGTGTAATTTGGTGGGTGGGTGGCTGTCTAATGGACAATCATGCCACATCTCCTATTTTCACATTATAAACCGATAGACACGAGTCCTGCTCTACAGTTGTACCTGTATTTTCACTTTCTGTAAACTTGCCTCAACAGATGCCTGTTTATGGCTGGAACAAACAGGAAAATGTGCACTTGATGTAAACAATATACAAGTGATACATCTTATAAGTTATTCGCCAAAGTACTCCAGTTTTCTTAGCTAAAACAGCTAACCACCAAGCAAACATTTTTGGTTAACGGGGGTCACCATCAAACAAATAAACAAACCACACCTTTTTAGTCGTGTGTTAAAATTTGCTTTCTTGGGGTAAGTATTTTTTCGGATTTGAATTATTTATACTAATCTAGACATCCTCTCTTAAACTTTTACTTTTTGACAAGTCGGCGGAGTATCCGGGATTTTGTGAATAAACGCCTTTACAACAAAATCAAAAACGCGTCGAGCATAACACATAATGGAACATTGTATTATCTTCACAAAAGAGAGATTATTGATGTTTATTCAATATTTACGAGGTGCGGGTCACGCCGAGTCTCTTTTTCTGTTATGAGAATCTGTTTTGCATGAAACTTCATTTGCTAAATCTTGATTTTTTTTTTGCAGTTTTCCGCCTGTGTTAGTCAAATTGATCCCCGCGAAACACCTGATATGACAAAGATAGACGATAAAAAATATGTGATGTGCTATGATTGTCTTCAAGTTATCATTCTAAAAAGTATAAATTTCATACATCTACATGGAGTGCAGTTTCTCTGACATTTAGGAGTGGTTTACCCTTCCGGAGCACCTGGACTCACCTTGGTTTTTGTAGGGTTCGTGTTACTCAAGCTGTAGTGTTATGTGCTCTATGTTTGTCTTTCGTTTCTATTTGTTGGACATGGTCGTGTCTTATTTAACTTAAAATCTTTTGTTGTTCGCAAGTCAGTATACTATTTTAAATTTCACTTTTGTTGGGCCAGTGTCTCCACTCGGAATTTCCAACGTAAGAAGACGTTTGTTTACAAATCCAACTGTTGTCTTAGTTCCTATTATTGTATGTGGCGGGTTTAGTTCATTGCACAAGGTTTTGCAGTTGTCGGAGAAAACCGTACACACGTAAGATGAATTTCAATGAAAACCTTGTTTTTTTGTCATTTCAAAACCAAGAAAAACATTTTAATATAGCATTTCCATTAGATGCTTCCTATTACGTCTCAGTTCATTTCACTGAGTGGTATTACAAGAAGTGATTCTTATATTATCCCATTTGAATAAGGTGTGCAGATTGTGGCTAAATTTGTTGGCAATTCAACAAGGAAAATATTCAAAGTTTAGTATCGCTGCCTTATTATCATTGTACAATCCTTACATAATGAAAGACCTTTTAAAGGACACCTTTAGAAAGATACAGGTAAATCCAATAAACTAAGGGGCCTGGGTGACCGAGTAGTCAAGTTAGTTGATTTAAACTAACCTGTAAAGATCACTGTAGTCTATCACAAACACACCAAGTGATAACCAAAGCTCCCATTGGTTCGATCATGTACGCTAGGGTTTAGATCGGGAATATTGTAAATCCCGTTGGTAAGCTGTTTGTAAGTTGTTGATCCTTCTTTAAATTTTTCCCATTCCATTCTGTTGCAGATATTTTAAACCAACTTTTTCCAATTTTGTTTAGTGTCATGATGTATTTTTTTTTCTTGTTATATCCCTAAACTTCTATGTTAGAGCCAGTACATTAAAATTTATTAAAGATACAATACTTTTAGATGTAGATAAGTGACATTGACATGAACGACTAATGATTCTGAACTCGAAAATTAAAAGACCGAAAAGACTTCATATCAATTTATAAAAATATCATTCATTGCTGCTCACATTTGGGAAAAACCTCTTTGCCTTATTTGCTTTACAAGATTTAAATTGTCAATCCAGACAGTCGTCATTAATGTTAAAACATCTCTCTTTATGCATATAGATTAACACTTCCGTTTTGTTGATCATTATAAACATCATGTTACTACTGAAATGTAGAACAAATTGATCAACGTCGTCAGGAAAGATACTCAAGAACTCAAATTTCTTATCTTTAGTTTCTATTTTTACCTTTTCCTTTTTCTATACAGGAAACTAACTCCGATTACTTTAAAGAAGTCCTTAGATTATCTGATTTTCTACCACTGATCAACACACCCATAGACCAACATCGTAGCACGTAAAGGCCATAAATAAACTCAAAAACAAATGTCAAATTGAATGACCATACGACAGTGCTGAGTTTAATACTGCATATATATATATATATATATTATATATATATATATATATATATAAGAAGCAAAATCATCATATCATAAGTGGGAAAAACTCAAAAAGCAAGATAAAATTTAACAAAATTTATGATCGGTCTGCTCGATTCGGCTCTGTCGTGCTGAACGAATACAAAACATGAAATGCGAGAAAACTACGTAACGGTCTTCTGGCAGATAACTAGAAAAAATTAATTTCAACCTTTTTCAGTACCTTCACACTAAGTGCAAACGTTGCTTAACAAATGTGTCATTTTTTTCAAATGGCATTTAATTTACACGTAGTGAGTAGATGAAGTCTTTTATATATTATATGTACATGTGTGTGTACCGGTATGACACAATGTCTCGGTTGTGATTTTTTTTCATTTTAATTATCAAATTGTTCTCTCTCAATGGTAGAATTTTTTTTTCTAACTGTAAAGAATGATATTAACTATTAAG
>JAULBM010297835.1:0-15081 GCA_032357055.1 Geukensia granosissima | reverse complement strand
CGCACGTCATAATGAAGAAGTGATGACACATGACCGGTCAACTGTAAAACATTGTGGGTTTTTATGAATGAGTAATAATACAAAAAATATATAGGTTACTTATTTCAAAAATACACATTTCGTTCATATGTGGGATGAATTATTATTAGTGTTTTTTAAAGAAAACTCTTAAATAACATGGTATTAATTTATTTTGTTTATATTTCTAAAAAAACATAAAATTACATGTGAAAATTATATAACATGAATTATTCGGTATTTTTTCACGTAAATCAATTGACAAAAATGTTTTAGATCTTGTAAAGACGGTCAAAGTTGTGGCTGACGGGTAAATAGCGAGTGCGAAATATTTCATCAGTGAAGTTCCCAGTTTATCAAGTATACTTTTTTAATGTGAATGTGAATCTTACAAGATAATTTCTAATTGTGTATTAAAATAAAAAGTATATAAAACAGAAATTACTCAGTTTTATTTTGAACACTTTTTAAAATTTTATACTGTTTGGTTGGTTTTAGCCTTTTTACACGTTAAAATCAGTTCTCATTGCACAATATTTGTAAATATGTTTTCATAATCTTAACAACAATTTGTTCAACAATTTTCTTATAGTTTGTTTAAGTATTGCTCAAGTATTATTTAATTATCCTGTATGAAATTCTTGAAGAAGGATTTAGTTTAAAAAAAAATTCGTTCCATTGGTTTATTTATAAAACATTTCAATATTTGAATATAATAAGAAGTGCTGTTTCATCCTTGTTATAGGCCATTTTGAGACATAAATTTTATTAATCTCCAGCTGCGTAATTAGATGCAATACGTTTCCTGATTTTTATTTCAGTGGCATTTTTTTTTATAAAAGGTGTTATTTAGAGTTTTTAATTTAAATATTGGTAGCACAATATAACTAAGTGTATTTAAACAATCAAATGGAAAACAAGAACACCTTTTCTACAATTACTTGTAAAATTGTTACTTTGGAAATTTGAGAACCTAAACACATCTTTACATCTTTTATATCGCTTAAAATGAGATAGGCTACTTTCCCAAGTTTGATTTCAATAGCATCTTCTCTGGTTAAATACTCGGCATTTACCAACAAAAGGGGATACAATTAAGAGACATATTTGAATATTTCAAAAGATTTAATTTGTGTTAATCCTGTAAATACAGGTGAAGAACAGAGCGATTGATTAAGATTGAATGTTGCTTGGCGTATAGTGGCAAATATTTTATCCATGTTCTGGACGAGAGAATATTATGAGTAATTATGACTGAACTCTTCTTTGTACTTCACCGGATTTTTAACTTGCTTTTTTGCAAAAGAAACAGTTCAAGGAAATTTTACTTGATTGTACTTTTTTCTGACTACGGGCCTACCAGTCGAACAGGAATAGAGGTGACTATTTTTATGAGGGAATTTAAAATCTGAAGAAAGTTAAATTATCCTAATATCACTTTAAATTTTATTGTTTTCACTACATGACCTTTAAAATTTGTAATTTTCCCGTTAATTACTATTTTGACGTATAAAAATGGGTGTTACCAATGACATTTTATAAATCTTTTGGAATATGTGGGGTAAAATATTATTGAGAATTACCCTTTTACACATCTAAGACCAAATGCGGTTTTATGGAAGTCAACGTTTTTGCACCGGAAAGTGTGTGGTTTCGCACTTGGACTGAGTAATTAGAAAGGGCCAACAAGTAAACTTTCAGAATCTTTAATATAAATATTTTATATACTAGTATCTTTTGGATTCATAGTGCAATACTTAAATTTTATGGACTGTGATTGGCGGAGAAGCGGTGATTTTGGAAACGTTTAATTACAACTATCCATGTTTGAGTCTGTATCAAACGTTATATATTACAAATTGATATGTCAACATGTACATTGTACAAGGTTTAAAGATAAATGTCAACATTGGCGCATTTACGATGAGATTAAACATTTTTATGGCTATTTTACATAATGAAGGATTGAAAATATGAATGGATATCTAAAAAAAGCATTAATAGCTGCTTACAAATAAGCATTATTTTACCATAAAAGACAAGACTAGAATACATTTCTGCAAACGTTAAAAAAATATAATGGGATAAAAGCTTTCAGCTAGAGTAATGTTGACCATATTGCTCTTTGAATTGGAAACAAAACCTCGGCGTAAATGTTTATGATTTCTTCATCTTTCATAAAATTACCCGTTATGTGATTTGTGGTTTCCTGTACTTTTCTTACTACTTCCTGAGGATAACCTTTTGACACATCTCACGCCACTCACTGTGGTCTATGGTAGTTGTTGTCACTAAGGCGGATGTTTATTACTTTTTCACATGTACTTTAATATTTGGCATGAAAAAACATACACTGGCCTACAGGTAGAACGTCTGAAACCTTATTCCGATACGATTTTTATGTTATGACCTCACCATATATATGAGGACAAATTTTGAAGCTATCGATAAACTTTATCAAGCCAAAGACATTAAAATGGTATTTGCTGCTTCTCCGCTAAGCACGCAGCATTAAGGAGTAAGAGCAGAGATTGGTCGGCCCAGAGTCAGAATAATGTGTCTGGGTAAAGTGGCACGTCTTCCTGCGGACTGCTGCTTCCGTGAGCTAGCACGTTAAAAATCCGGCTCAGTGTGTCGGTCTAGTACAAAGCAGACTTCATTCATCATCATTCATCATCAATATGCTCTCATTCTGAATATGCATGAAACATTTTCAATTGGACGTTAAGCATCATTCAATCAATCAATCAATCAATATACAGAATAGCACTATAAGTAGTATGCAAGGGCGGCCATATTTTTTCATTTAATTAAAATATGAAGTCAAAAAACTCCTACCGACTGATGAAAATTGATAATGTGATAAAAGTCATTTATCTACCATTTGCTTGTAAACCCATGACAAATACGTCATTTTAACAATAATGTATTAAGTAAATACACTCTCTGTGGCTTATCTTCTATTTAAAAACAGGATTTTGAAACATGCTAAATATTTCCATTATACTTTCGTCAGTGGATTCAATATATACATGTATTCATTTTCTTTATATCTCAGAAATTCACTGTTAGACCATTGCAGCAACTTGTTGCAGTAATCCATTGCAGGAAAGCTGATTTACATGCCATTTCTGATGGATTGTTGCCATTTTGCTGCAAAGTAGTTGTAGTAACCGTGTGGGAATTCATTGCAATTCATTTACATCTCATATGCATGTCAGCGCATATAATCAGTCTTCAAAATTACTTTGTTGTCAGTACACTTTAAGAAAGCTTGTTTAGAGATTGTTATCCCCGTAGAAAACGAAGATAGCTGCAACCTTGCATTTCAACATATTGGAGAATCAGTAAAATGACCTGCAGCAACCTTGCAACAACTTTGCAGAAATATTGCAGCAATTGATTGCAGGACGGGAGATAATGAAAATTTTTCTTTTTATTATTTTATTACATACACCTTAAATCGTCATTTATTTTTTCTGGAATTATGAGTTATTTCTCCACATGACCTTATACACAAAATTTGTTCATACAAAACCAATGAAAAAAGTAAAATAAGTCCCTTTCCCGCGAAAGTTTAAAACATTATATCACGAAAACGAGCTCAGTGACATTTGCGTTTTTTTTAATTTTAGATCCCGATCAAACCTCTAACAAACTATGGAAATACAAAATTTCAAATTTTGAATAAATATGGACAATTTTCGTATGCTATATGTACATTTCAAGGAGTAACCATCTAAAGTCAGCTGTATATTGTCGTTTTAAAGACACGACAAAAGGTGAGAAGAAACCTAATGTTGTCTTAAAAAACTTATGATGTCCAAAATTTTTCAATATTTTGCTACTTTTTTTGCTGTATATTGAGAGGGAAACCACCTATTATAAATATGTCGCCAACAACATGAAGTTTCTTAAAATGACCTCAGTCCATTGTACTTCATGTGAACAGCCTGGTTTCGTCAACAATTGTATGTTAACCTTTTTAGGAAGCATGCTAGGTGTTTTCTTGTTTATGTGACATAGTTCATGGCAGCCACGTGTTGAATTCAGGTTAGCAGGAGTCATTGTTTTACCTTCACATGCATTGTTTTTTGTTTATTACATAATTTGTGGTTTGCGGTGCCTCATAGGTTCCTGCTCGATAATGTTTTATTTTCTGACAGCTAATTTTTACGACAAGTAGGATATTTTTGTCTGCCACAAAAACAAATCTATAGGCCCAAAATCTTAGATCGCAACAAATACAAAAGCTCGTTGGAGATATAAGTTTATCAGATACACCCTCAATATTTAATTCATGCATAATTGCGATGGGGTTTAACGCTCTTTTAACAATTTTCAGTCATATCGCAGAGGTCAGTTGTACTGGATGAGGAAGTCCGAGTACTCGGAGAGAACCAACGACGTTGGGAAATTAACTGAGAAACCTTTTAAAGTGCGATGCGAGTT
Source organism: Geukensia granosissima (assembly GCA_032357055.1). Lineage (NCBI taxonomy): Eukaryota > Metazoa > Mollusca > Bivalvia > Mytilida > Mytilidae > Geukensia > Geukensia granosissima. The sequence continues at coordinate 10,611 of JAULBM010297835.1, read as the reverse complement.
AAACGCAACATTTTTATATGGTACAAAGTTAGGCCATTTAGGTGCTAGGCTACAGTTCTCTGTACAGATAAGTTAAAGTCAACTTCCTAGACCACTCGGCCATCCACGCCCCTTATAAATATTGAAATAAGATATGTTAAATGCTTGTCTACTAGGTAACAATATTAAAAAGTATAAATTACGAAAATCTTCAGGTAAGGCCTTTAGAAATATTCAAAGATTTGTTACGTTTGTATTAAAGGATAAGCAATATATTAACTCTAAATAGCCCATAGTATTACATCCAGCTCATCCAAAATGTGTTGACATATAAATGAACAGTAACTGGTATATATAGTAGAGGTTACAATGTAAGAGATCCAGAAACAGCAAAAATATGTAAATCAAATAACAGTAAAAAGAATTCGAAGATACCAAAAGGACAGACATAATTTGTTAAACCAGAAGACAGACATGACCGTGGCAACAAAAAAACTGGAGACAAACAAAGCAGGCACAACACTACACTGAAAAAAAGTTAGAGTAACACGAACACTACAAAAACCAGGGTGAGTTCAAGAAAATAACAACGTCCACGGGAGGACCGATATATAAGGTATGTTGCGTGTTGAACATATATGTGAGCGCTCACTCCCTCCCTCTTTTATTCCAGGACAGTGGAATGACAAACTGTATGCCAAACCACAATGTCATTGACAATAATCAAAATGTCCTGATTATCTAAACGGCGAAAATACTGAAAGTAAACAAACACCAGCATAAGCCTATTGCACTTTTATTCAAATATACATTTATTAATCCGTTAAAGTATCCTATTAATAAACAATACAAACAAAAACAATTCCAGGATACAACGAAAATATGTTATTTCATTATGAGGGATCCAATTTTTAAAACAATGGTTATCTATGTTGAGCTGATGCCAACGCATTTATTTGGTAGTAGACATGTAAATATTTACAAATTCTTGTAATTTGTGGTTTTTCTGGACGCTGCTGAATAATTTGAATAACTGGGATAAAACCAAAGCTAGAGTGGAAGGTCAAGTACTATTCTGTTTTTATTAAGGGATAAACATTAAAAGGTTTCAAAATAATTAATAACATAAACATTGCCAAATTGAACTTGAAAATGTTTTTATTCAAAATGCAATGTTATCGTTATCAGTGTGAAAACGGATGTATTAACAAGCGATATAGATAATAATATTTTAAAGCATAAATCTTACGACTCTATGGATGTGGGAATTTTCTTGACAAAAACGTCTGCCTGATGCTGACCTTGAAAACAATCTATCCCAAGGTTAGGTGAATCTGTTGACAAATCAATCTGTTCTAAGACAAATCACCCTCTCCAGCAAATTAAATGGTCGGTTCGGGTATGGTTAATAATCTGAACAATTCAGTTCGAAATATTTCAAATTTTGTTTGCTTGTAAATGTTAATCACATTATATTTTACAATACAGTGACGTACCACGATGTCCAACCAGCCAAATTGCTGCATTTGAAGCATTTTTTCTCATTAACTTACACAAACTGATAAGATCTGAATGTTTTAACAATAAATGCATAAAATATCATTGCCAATGGATATTTAAAGATAAAGTCTTCCCTAACACCTGTAAGCGTATCTTAGCGATGTTCATTTATGCGTTTCATGCTTGCCATGTTTCCCTGTTTTCATTTACAGTCATATTTAAGCAAATATGTCCTGCAATATATCAGAGTATTAATGCTTTTCTGGAGTCTCTACCGCTGGGTTTGGCTTACTTTTTTCGATTTTTACAGGGATTTGAGTATTTTTTTACTAGATTTTGATCTTTGACTTTCTATGTTGTGGTTCTAATACTACTGATAATGGTTTACTCCTTGAAGTGAACATAAAGCATATCAAAATTCAACAAAGTTATTCTACATTGGTAAAATTGTATCTAGAATTAACATTTGTTATTTGGCTGATTAAAACAGTAACCCACAAAAACTTCAAGTAAGAATCTGTGACACAGTTATTTTATGGTATTTTCCCTAAATTTTATTAATGAGTACCTATAACCACAAAAGGTTATCACGAACCATCTAGGTTTTTCTGAATGTGCACATGATGTTCTACATGTTTAAAAATTAAGTTCAGGTTATTGTTCCATTTTTTCATTTACCTATTTAGAATTATCCAAAAGTATGAATGCTTAAAGAAATTACAGTAACGAAGATTTTGGTAAACGATGGATTAAATAAAGCAGATAGAAAGTGGCCATGATAGTTTATAGCAAATTGTAATGGCTGATTACACCCATACACCACTGTATTTTGAAACATGTTTTATATTGCGATTGCTTTGTGGAGAAAAATGTGCAATCTGGAACTTTCAACAATGTAATTTTTACATGTTTGTAGTTCTATAAAGTGTTCACTTTATGTCCAAAATGCAACGTGTTTTAACACGTGTACAAATTCAGTCAATAAATATAATCAAACATGTTATGATACACACAATATAAATAACATGTGCTGGTATTGACGTGTATTTGCACCATATGCACACGTTTTGAATTGTAATTAGGTTTTGCAATGTTGATGTTCATTTTATTTTTTATCAGTTAAATCTTATGCAGTAGATTTTAAAGTCTGTTTTATGTGGTTTTGTCACATCCCGTCCCAGGGTAGGGATAGGATTGAGTACTCAAAACATGTTCATACCGCCACAGATTTTACGTGCCTATCCCAAGCTAGGAACCTGTAATTGTTTTTATATTTACGTGTTACTTGTTTTACATTGCTTACTTATTTTGGTCAAAAGTACTTCAGTTGAAACCCGTTTACACGGTTTTTGGGAGGCTGTCGCATAGACAATCATACTACATATCCGTTTCCTATAGTTACGCTCTGGTTGTATCCATTCCCGTGTAACTATTCAAATCTGTATTATAAACTAATTTGAAGATGTTTCTCAGATGATAGCATTATTTTTAATGCTTAACCAAAGTTAAATATGATCGCCTCTTATGTGTACATTTACTTTTAATTGTTTTGACGTTAATGGATATCAGGAGCCTTAAAGTTAAAGGTGTAGGTGCAAGTTTTACATAAACAGCGAAAATAATAGGGTGGTTCTGATTTATCGTGTGAGACCCTGTATTATAAAGTTATAATTATTATTGTCAAATGCTTCATATTCTTAAACTATTTGTTTGTTGCGTGCAACAAGCAAATATACTGAATAAATATTTACCAACAAGCTTATAAATGACCAACGATCTAACTTAACAGCTTCTGCATTCTTGTAAGTTCTATGCTGTTTCTTGTGAATAATTTAGCGTTCAAATGTTTTCATTGTGTAAATATGATCCAATTATCCCTTTGCTAAATGTTAAGATGTCTTCTCTATCTATCTTTTGCACAAAAATGACTTTGACCTCTTTGGTTTTCAATATTTAATTCTAACACCATCCTATCATATACCATGTTAAAGTTTCCAGTTAACGTTACCACTTTCCGGAGTGAGAAAGATCAATGGCCAAAATCAACAAAAAGGCTGAAATAGAATAACAAAAACATTTTGACTCCACTAACGCCAGTGCCTAAGAAGGGTGAAGACCTTCTGTCCTGCTCGTGGTTCTTCAATCCGTTAAGAAGATTTATAATATAAAGGTAACAAGTCCTCAAATACATTTAGTTGAAGAACACTGATACCAAAGTGATAAATTAATTCATGAATATGCCCATTAAATTAACATAAAATAACATTAAGTGAATGTATCCTTCTTGTAGGTATTTGTATACCAACAGCAAATCCTGAAAATCCTAATAATAAAATCACACAAGAAAATATTTCATCAGTAGCTACACATAAACCCCATAAACATGGAAAGTAGGCATATTGCCATGCAATTAATGAATTTCAGAGTTAACGTTGCAACTATTGAAATTATTTTCAAAAAGCAAAAAGGTAAAACTGAAAGACCTGGCTATTTTTATGAATATTTTATTTGCAGCAGCAGCCTCGTGAATTCTGCTTCATGCTGGTACAAAAACATGTCCCCATAATTGCGTAATTTGTATACATTCGCATGGCCTTCTTTAAAACTTAATCATACCGGTATATAGAGGAAAATAATGTCAGGAAACTTGGCAAAAAATGCTTATTCATTCTTGTTAGATGTTCATTTTTTAATAGGATCTTTTAATATGAAATGCACTGATCAATGAGCCTAAGTGAAATCCTGTAAGACTATGCGTCTTCAATGATATTGGCGTACATTGTTAACCAGAAGGATAGTTTCTTTGAATTGAGATAAATATTGCTTTACTGTTTGGCAGACATTTGTTTGTTAATTTAACAAAAAACTTTTAATGCCTGACGAAAAAAGGTCAAGATAAAATATATAGATAAAATGACTTTAATTTGAATCTCACAGTGATTGATGAAATGGAAATTTTCATTGTTCAGTGGAAGATGAATGGTATTAATATCACTACGTTTATTCAATATTTAAAAGAATAAAATAGTGAATTTATGTCCGAAAGACACAATCCATATCTTGTTTTATTATGCACTGCATAATTTCCCTTTAAGCTGTTTCTTTATTTCACTAGATTTCCGTAGGGCACGAAAGAAGTTCTAAGAAAAATAGTGCTTTGCATTTCTCTCTCTTATCAAATAGACTGTTGACAAAATAGAAAATCAAACGATTGTAACTGCTAAAGTTTCACTGCGTACGAAGCGGTTTTCTGGATTAACAGTCATCTACACTCGGGACCAAATATTGGAAGTCCAGTGTAGAATACTTACGCGAGAGATAAAAAAACACAGCTCCAAAAACAAGACAAACTTGAACCTAACTTAAATATAAAACGAAAACAAAAGAAACAAAGGCTTGGAATCTATTTTCCAAATAGGAGTGCGATCAGGTGCTACGGAAAGGTAAGAGTCCCCTGTCCTGCACGCAGCACCCGTTGTGGAACACTGAATCACCTTCAGGCAGACGGAGAGGGGTCTCTACAATATTACATAAATATTGAAGTAAGACTTATCGAACCAGCTAATTTGATAAAAAATTAAAAATACAAGAATTAACAATTTCAGAAAGATGTAAACCATATTTTTCCAACATACTTTCAGTACCCCGGTATTATTTAGATTCCTTTCTGGGTATATTGTATGCTTTTTAGTATATCTTTTAGACAATTAAAACTGGTCGCAACGTGATTGCTTAAAAACGTCATTGTAACTTGTTTCCACTTTTTCAATTTATAAAATAAACACTAATTTATTAGAATGCGGTAAACAGTTTTTTCATTATTTTTTTACTCGTTCCTACAAACTCTGACATAGAGTATAGTTTAAACAAGCAACATGTTTAATCTACTTGTCCCAAAACAAGCCTGGTGATAGTTTATCATTAATTTATATTCATTGATATCTACATGTCCATCATGAATCTTTTACATGGAGAATAGAATCCAACTTTGTTATATGCATTTTAGAGACATTTTTATATTTCAACTGTCGGAGCTTCTTGTTGAGAAGTGGTGTATTTCCATGTATACGTATCGTTCATTTTTCACTCATCTTGTGTAGTCTTCGAAGATAGTCTGTTTTGATGACAAAAAGGAGAACCCATAAAAAACACTTTACAATAGAAATTAGTTTGCTCCATAAACCACAACACTTAGACAAAATATATTTATTTTTTATCTGAACAAGCACTTTTGCAAGACATATCATCTTGGTCGCCAATAAACGTGTCATTAAAAAATGGTAAAACTCTAGCCTTCTTCCTGAAAGGGTTAAGATCTAATTCATCAAGCAAGCATGCCAACCACTTTGAAGGCAGGGCATTGATGTCAAGCAATTCATTACATGAAACCCCACCTTTTTGTGACACAGTTAATTAAGGTGTTTTCCCTTGATTTACTCTAGACAAAGACTACCACAAAAAGATTTCAAGAAAAAATCAAGGATAAAATAATTTATTATGTAAACAAGTTGGTTCTTTCTTATTTGCCTGTTATTCTAAATAAGAATATTTTCCCAACCCAAATCTCAAGATCGAACTAATAGTTCAATATTGCCTTTTTATTTTATATTTAAATCACTAAAACACTACAGAAATTTTTTTTCTATTAATATTTATTTATGTATTTGACTAAAAGAAAGGGTGATTTCTTAACAAAAATTCAAAATGGACTAAAGGATGCTTTGTCATACCTAGTAAGGCTTCCATTATTTACAGGTTTTAGAATGATGCAAATATGACGACCATTCGCCACAACCGCGGTTATTAACAACATGCAAGGTTATTTACAGCAGGATATGACTATTACTTTCTCCAGAACGAAGACATCAAATTTATTAAATTAAATAACTAAATGCTTAAATAGGTTTCAAAGTCTAAAACCCACCAATCACCCTTTTTTACACGGAACATTACGAAATGTACAAAAATATATATCGAATATCGAATATGTGAAAAATTTTCACATTATAGTTATTGTATTCTTACCAGACTTATTTGATCAACTATGCCTCGAGTTCTTTAAAAGTGAAGTATGAATAAAATTTTGAACTAGGAATTAAAATAGCATTTTACTATTTGATATTTAAATTCTACAAACATAAGGATATCGAATAAATGCTGAAATACTGCATCCTTTCTTCATTTGGCTATGTTTTACAAATTTCAATTAAATAAATTCATTTGCATACAAAGCGCTTTTCCGGTAGCTCATTCAAATGTCGATTGCATAGTACAAAAGTCTTAATTGAGAAAAGAAACCAAATTTAAATTAATTTACATGCATGGAACAGAAAAGGTTGAAAGTGGTACTATTGTTTAGACACAAACTGAAATGTGGAGTATTGTAAATGTCTTAAAGCTTTAGTTTCCCAATGAGGGATTTGACATTTATAAGACTGGCCCTGACTTATGATTTAGATGGTCCACTAATTACATTTAAAATTGCACATTGCGGGTAGCACTAGTAAAGAACTAAAGATATTTGCGTTAGTTACGGCTGTGGTCATCTGACACGCAGGTGCATAAAAGCCAAATGTGGTGTATGACTTTAAATGAACCTTAACTTCCTGTTTTAGTGATGTTATATTCTTCTGACTGATATATGGCGACCTTTTGCTAGTTAAGTTGCAACAAAATAATACATAGTGTAATCATGGTGTTAATGAAAATATTGCGTTCGGAAATATGTATTGTTGTCTGTTAAATATGTCTTAAGAGATAGTTAAATAAAAGAATTGCATTTTAAATTCATTCACATACAAGAATTTTATTTTAATATGTTTAACAGCTACATTTTATAGAATAGCTGTTTCATGTTTCAACCTAGACTTAATAACAATCTCATAATAGATTTAAAACTTGGGAACCGTAAATGCTTATGCCACATTTTTACAGAGAAAATTTGTTTAAATCTGTATAATTTATATTGATAAATTTATCAGGCAAATTTCAACCTAATTGCGGTTTTTTTAGCAAATCATGTCATCGTACAAAATATTTATCATAATTTAGTTTGTACGTCTTGCGTGAACAAATATTAAGTTTTAAAAACGTTGAACTTATTTGACTTAAGTCCAGTGTAGAATACCCATGTTAGAGATCAAAATTGCATAGTTCAAAGAGACTAGACAAATGTGAAACAAACTAACAATTAAACAAAAACATAACGATAGATTTGGAATCCGCGAACTCCTTTAAACAACAGGAGTGGGATCAGAGGGGTGAGCATCTTCTCTATCTTGCGCGCAACACCCGTCATGGAATCATTAACAACACGGGTTAGTGTCTTGTTTTTTTTACCGGTAATGGGTTCATTACTAGTTGAGATACACACCAACCAATACGTGATGGCGACCATAGAATTTTAGGAGGGTCTTCCTCAACTTATATGATGTTTCCTCATTGTAGTAATGTATGCTACTACAGCAATGCTCTCTTTAAAAAAAGCCTGATACTTGGAACAGACACGAGAATACTGAATCAACTGCGAACTTAAACCTCGTAGGGAGGTGAAGCAGGAATATTGCTACATAAATATGTGAAGTTTACCATAGGAATGTTGAAGTCATCCCGTTTGTCGTAAATCTTAGAAAAACACGTGTACCCTCTAATCAATTTCGAGGAATAAATCTAGGTATGGAGAAGATTTTGTTGAGTCTGTGGTCTCCTTAATTGCTAGTTAACTGGGATATATTTGGTCGAGATATTCACTGAACGATAGTTGATACGTTGAACGACTGACACAATTAAGCATCCATTAATAACAGAATAAAATAAAAAATCAATTCACACATACAATTTTAAGAAATATACGGGATATGACTTAGCACAATAATTTAAATTATAACAGTACACGCAGATGTTGTTCTTTCAACACATGTTCAAATTTTTCATGACGGAATTCTTTCGGACCACAAATGGCATTGTACTAATAAATTTTGATAGATTTGTAAAAAAAATATAAATGAGGAACGGGGTGTCTTCAAGCATTTATTCCATATCCTTATTTTATATATAAATTAACAAATAGAAGCGCACTATAAATAACTGTTCAGGATATAGGTTACCTTAAGTTCGTCAACACAGGCATGTGTCTGTTTAAGTAAAAAAAAAACAATACAGACTATTGTTTCATGAACTTTTGCAGCAAGGTGATAGATGTAATTTTATGATATTTGCATATCTTGAAAGGACAGCAGGACATTGACATTCGCTCTAATAATGGGTCTACAAGAGTGATGAAACAGTTTTTATATCATATACTATTTTTTGTGTAGACGGGGGTTCGGAGGAAAGGGCAGCAGTCTTTCTAACGTTTAGTTCAGCATTCTTATTATATGTTATCAACAAAAAGCAGAGCACATTGAATAACTGTACAGGAAATAGGCTTCTTAGAACTCGTCAAGATAGGTATATATATGTCATCGCATTTTGGTGTCAGTAAATACAATACAAGTGTGTCCTAAAGTGATATATGTCATGTAATCGCATAACACAAAAGCATAGAATCCATTGACTTTTATTGCTTATTACTTTTTGCTGCAATATAAGGTCAAGCAGTGTGGTGGAAGATTGTATTAGTTTTTGCTATTGGACAATTTTTTCAGTCATTATTGGATAATAAAGTCGATATGTTTTAATTTCTATCGTAGAAAACACACTTAACATAACTTAGAAAGATCACGTGAATATTTCACACAATCCCATTCTGACGAAATCGCCAGTGGTTTAAAAGCTCGAAAAGATAATGAAAAAAATCATCACAGCAAATAGTTTTGAATTTATGTAGTTTTCTTTATTCTTAATTAAGTTCTTAATTGCTTTTAAAACAAAGTTTAAACTAAGTTTTGTATTGTGCAGTTTGTCTATTCCTGACTTGCTTATATAACAAAGAACAAAAAAAAATACTTGCATTAGTTGGACTATATATGAATGTTTAAGGTGTGCGCTTAGAATAATAAGAACGTCTATATTTATTTTGTCTCGGAGACCTCCTTTTTCAATTCATTATCCATTTGTTGACAGTGTTAATGATGAACAAAATATGATTGCACAGATAATGAGAAAGTTGGTCTTTCTTCAAATATATATATAGGCTTGGAACAATAATTTTCTAAACAAATGGAAACTTTGCTTTAATTCACAAGACAATTTTACAGATCTGCCATATTTCACTGACAAAAATATATGCAACATAAAAGTATGCTACCGGTGATGTCAGAATCAATTCTTTTTCGTCTTTAAAAAGGGAAAACTTTAACATGCTTAACTTGTCTTCCCGGTTATATTTTTGTTAAAAAAAATAATGTTTTATCATATTTTCTATTTTTATGCAATTTTTTATTCTAATTTGGGATTTACAAGTCATTCATTTAATTTGTATTAGATAAAAAGTATTAGTTAAAGTGTAAACGTGTTTTAAGGAGCGCATCAAGTGTCGGTGCTTCATTGAAAGGCTCTGTAGAGAAGCAGTTTTATATGAATCCCAATCTTTGATAGTTTGTCAGAAAAATAACAACTTGAAGCTGTCGTCAGTGCAATGAATTTATCTGAATATCTGTTCAAAAATAAATCTTGATTTTAACTATCCTTTTACAAGTATTTCTTCTGACAGAAAATTAATTTTGAGGTTCACTTTTTAAAATAATATGGAATGTTTTTTAATCTGCGTTCTTGTTATGAAGTCCCATGTTTAGTATTCACGCTACTGTTCTTGTGGTGGTTATAACACGCTTAGCATTATTGCTCTCCTTTCTACTTAATCTTATTCTTATATGTTTTTACATGTTCAAAATGTCTTCACGGTATACGACCTTAAGAAAATGTGGAGGACTAAATGTAGTTTAAACACGGGGAGAGCATGTTCCGTGCTTTAATAATTACTCAAGCCCAAGGGGGGCTTGAGTTATCTATTACGATGTTAATTTTGAAAACTGTCCAGTTATAGTTTTTCAAACCGATGTTTCCGTATGTCATAAGTTTTAAATAAGAATCTTTTGATAATCAACCTGTAAGTTGGACTGTCTATGCTTCAAATATGAGGTCTCATTAATGAAATATTTTGTCGCGCGGAAGAAAAACACCTAAAAAAGT
>JAULBM010297825.1:0-15083 GCA_032357055.1 Geukensia granosissima | reverse complement strand
ATTAATTTTATACTTCATTGGCCAAAGTTTTGAAAACATTTCATATTATGCTGGTTTTTTTAGCTTTTTTACTGTGATATGCACTCGCCATCATATGAACAACGTAGCAAGATATACATTTTATAACTAAGTGAAAATAGGATACTACATATAATAGCATCGAAAGAAAAAATTCTCTTAAAGGTTAAAACATTAGTGTAAGCATTTGTTTTAAGTCAAAAACATACGTGTTGGAGATCGAATAAAATGGTTTGATTTATAAGATATAAAATTTCAGATCCGGTGCACGAAAAATTGCCCGTTTGACCTAAGGACCATGCTTTCGAATATATGTTGAAAACTTTGCACTACCTCGAAGATTCCAAGTCTTATGTGAATGCAGTCGTCTAACGACATAGATATATACAAAAAACTAACAAATAAATACTTTACAAGCATTAATCACACAAAAAAGTCTCGATATTGATTTGAAATTAAAAAACAGCAAAAATGCAATGTTTTATACGATTTTGAATGTACACCAGCACACTCTGATTTCCTCTTACAAATACAGGTATAACTAGCCCTACCTTTCTGTATATAATATCATGTATGTCTTTGGGCAATACACATTCATGCAGTGTACATTTATTTTTTTAACTAAGGAGAAACATATTTAAAAACAGAAAAGGCGACATGAAGCCAAATTCAACAGTTCCATTGTTGGTAATGTACTTATGGATAGGGATATATTTTGCCTTGTCTAATGAACTTAAACCAGAGAAATCTAAAGGAATGAAGGATATTGAGGCTTTGGAATATGAAATCAGACAATATGTCCGAAGTGAGAGAAATCGGCTACAGCCAATTAAACAAGTTCTTAAAATGATGGACAAAGCATTGGGTGAAATAAAGGATTATAAAATTGAAGGAAATGCGATAACAATGTTTAAATTTGCCAGAAGTTTTGCTCAGGATTGGGATAAGATTCTCGGACAACATGCCACAAGTTCAGTATCTCAAAACTATATGCACAAAATAAAGGCACGATTGGTTCTCATTGAAAAGTCCAAAGTGGAAAATTAAATAAAATACTGTTTTGATATTTTGCTAATTGATTGGTTAAGGTTCAAAATATAATTGTGGAATAATAAATCAATAAAGTAAGTTTTAACACATTTTTTTGAAGATTTAGACTTTTGTTACAGTATCTATGAATCTAAATCCAGATGCCAAAGCCCATACGGTGGTCAAATATCAAAGTGTTCGTCATCCATTTTTGCGAACTTCACTGCATCATTGCATACAATTGTTAATCATTGCATTTCTAATTCTAAAAGAAAATCTTATATTAGTTTAAGCAGTTTTTCCATGCAAAAATTCTTCTAGTGTCCTATTTACTTAAACGAAATTATACAACCTACCAAGTAACAGAAAGCAGCTAACCATCACCGTCTGTATTGCATATGTCACCTTGGGATCGGTTGATTGAGAGCATGCATTTTATGCAGGTTTTTAACTAACAGCCTCCCCACACACCTAAAATACAGCAAGGTGTTGATTGTCATCGTTGTATTCTGTGGTAAGTCTGTGGTAAGTTGTTGTATAAGTATGTGACACCGGGACAATTCCTACTGTATGTTTACCTCACTTTATTGAATGTCTTTTCAAAAGTAAAAGGGTTTTAATTTTTAATTTCAATAAATTTTGCAAACTGTATATCTTGATGAGTCTTAACAGAAACCATTTTTGTTTTATATTGTTTTCAATGCTTTAAGAACCTGAAGCATATGGGATCTAGAATGTAAAAGGGAGATAACTCGGAATTTTACAAAAGTAAATGGTTGATATTACTTCATTTTGGATTTTGTAAAGTGAAAAATTACAATGAGAAAAATTCTCCATCTAAACCAGTTTTATGTTGCTGATGAAGGCAGCACTTTTATTTTTATGTTTTACTGGACGACTAAATAGGTTCTACTTCTTGACAAAAAATTTTAAAAAAACATTAATATGATAAAGATTTGAAATTTCAAAAAGCCTTTCAGCAAAGTAGGGTTTAAATAGAGTTATATATGAATATAGTAAGAAGGTCAAGTTATTTTTAGGTCTATACAAAGAAATGGATTGAGCAAAAGAATTTAATAATAAAACAATAATATATAATTATGTACAATAATTTCAAAAAGACCAATCATATATACTATGTATTTCTTCATTGCTATATAGTTTTATAAATCTTAAATCCATATACAGATGTAGCAACACTATTGTTGCCACGACACACAAAATAACCTCAAGGACCCAACAGGTAACGCAATATATGCATTGTTCCAGCAGAATCTCCTACCAACATTAGCCCTCGGTTGTCAACGGTTACCGACCACGGAATGTCAATCCAGTCCCGTCCAATCTGATGGAACCGTAAAACTTTCCCATGCTTGTCCAACATGTGAATTGCGTTGTTGTTAGAATCAACGATGATAATGTGTCCAAAGTTATCACAAACAACGTCCATTGGACAGAACGGGTATTCCGTGCGAATCGACTGAGGTCCATTGTAGATAAATTTGACTTGTTCGTTCCTAGTAAACATGATCAGCCTACCTTTATCTTTTGCGGTTTTGTCCAAAACGACAATTTCTTCGTCCACAGTTTCGCTTACTTTGAACGGAAGTGTGAACAATCTAAGGTCAAGGTTGTACGCCATGCGTTTGATTACCTTGCCCGTTTTAGAAACCTTGACGAGCTGACGTTTGCTATACGGTTTCATTTCTCTTGTATTTGTTGACACGGTATCGACGACGCATATCATCACAGAGCCACTCCTTAAAACATGGATTCCCAGCGGATGCAACGGAGATGCGTTGAAGAATGTTTCAATGGTTCCATTCAAACGGATTCGTTTAACACAGCGAGTGTCAAAACAGGAAAGAAAAAGGTCACCGGGACGAGAGACTGACATGTCTTTTATGTTGAAATCCAGTTCTAGAGGTTTCTCCAGCCGACCGTCAATGCCAAAAAGTTGGGCATTCTTTGAATTTGTTAACGAGGAGAACCATACTTCTGCATGACCTAGGGCGACCATTGTATGTATAGGCTGACCATCACCTACTGGGACAGATAAAACGCGTGATAGATCGAGATCTTTGCTGATTTCTAACTTGTTTTCTCCCCTCATGCGCCATGATGCCATTGTATTGTCAGGTTCGTCCATTTGTACCGTATTTCCGAAGAGATCTTTTACGCGTTCTTCTGTTGACAGTCCAGAAGCAAATCGTGAAGGCTTTGGTTCCCGAATATTAACAGACCTGTCGACATTTGTTATAAGAGTCGTATATTCATGCTCTTGTCTTAAAAGTGATGTATCATTATCATTATCAATTGCATTTTCAATCCGACTGATGACGTCACCAGTTCGCGTCAAACGGTCTTTTAACGTTTCCTTAGAAGAAATTATTTCATCCATATCCTGTTTTTGTCTGGACTCTATGGACGTTATGATGCTGTCACGTACACGGTCAATGTCCTCGTGTAGCTGCTCAGCCCTTTTGTGTACTTCATCTATCGTTTGCTCTGAGAATATAAACATGAATAAACGTTAGTGACACCACACTGAAAACTAAAGCTGGAGTAACACGATCCCTGCAAAAACAGGGTAAGTTCAGGTGTTCCGAAAGGTAAGCAACTCGTGCTCCACTAGTGACAACCTTCATGTTACTCATTAGACAAAGCCGGTGTATAGTCACAATCGTTGTAGTTACAATCGGTATAGGAACGGTTTGTAGTCACGACAGTAAAGTAGTTGGATATAACAAGTAAAGTAGTTGGATATAAAACAAGTAAAGTAATTGGATATAACAAGTAAAGTAGTTGGATATAACAAGTAAAGTAGTTGGATATAACAAGTAAAGTAGTTGGATATAACAAGTAGAGTAGTTGGATATAACTAGTAAAGTTAAAAGTAAAGTAGTTGGATATATAACAAGTAAAGTAGTTGGATATAACAAGTAAAGTAATTTGTTATAACAGGTAAAGTAATTTGTTATAACAAGTAAAGTAGTTGGATATAACAAGTAAAGTAAATGTAGTTGGATATAACAAGTTAGTAATCTTATAAAATAATTCAATAATTTTATATATTATACTTTTTGCAAATTTCTTGGATAGCTCTGACATTTTATTGGTTAGTAGAGATTTGTTAATTTTCTATAATTTTAATCAACCCCGCCCATCATAGCAATCCCCAACAACGATAATACCACATCCCAATACCGGTAATGTTTTTAGCAGACGTCAGCCAGATAAGTTCAGATAAGTTAAGTAGTTGGATTTAACAAGTTAGTAATTTTATAGAACAAGTTAGTAATTTTATATAACAAGTCGGTAATTTTATATACTAGTAACAAGTAAGTAATTAGATATACCAAATAGTAAACTGATATCTTTTATCACAGAAACTTCCAAAATTGACCACAAGTCACTTTAAATAATTTTATACCACCCAGAATTATGCAATTTTAGAAGTCAATTTTAATGACAAAATTTGAGGATAACTTCATTTTACAAGAAGAGTGCATTTGTCGGTTCCAGACGACAATCGTGATGACGATACAGAAGAACTGTTTTATCTATTTTATATTAAAGGTGTCCCCCTATTTTGAGATTAATAATATTTTGTTGTTTTGCTCCATTTGAATTATTTAAACGGAGAGTTTACAATAGAACAATCAGAGATCGATACAATATGCAGGATACAAAAAAGCGAAGGTCAGATTTTTACCCCGTGTTAAGATAAGCGCGGGATATACGTACAAAGTATATACTTCGTAGAATTAGTTGCCTTTTTATACCACTTTCTAAGAGAGTAATGAAATAGTTAATTGGCGGAATCAGGCGATATGATGTCACACATATATCTGTAAACAATCTGTCATTTAATGTGGTATGAAATGACCAATTTTGTATACTTTCGGTCTTATACTAATTTTCCGCATTGAAATGCCTTCATGTCTCGACCGCTATAATTTATCGATCTAATTTTACGCGCAATTGACTATTTGACCGCGGAATAACAAAATGTTATTTAGCAATTCAGATCAACAGCCTATTCTTCCGCCATTTGTAACAATAAGATGAAAAACTAATAAACTGGCAACAAAAGAAGGCAATTATACCGACGATGTAAAATTGGTGCTAAACGATGAAGAATTCGTTTTGTATAAAATGGTAATAATGGGGGCTCATTTGATAACAAATGTTTACTAATAAAGAGTTCTTTTCATTAATCTTTGAAATCAACCTTGAATTGGAAGACTTTTATATAATTATCAACCTTCCTTAAAGTAGATTGAAGCATACGTCAATACACACTACAGCCTACATCTTAGCAGAATGATTTGCACCAACTTAAGTGTTCTTCACTTCAGACGTTCATGTATCTTTAGCTTAAAATGGCTAAATACCTTTTGTTATGAGAGTTTATGAGGGAGGAAATGATTCCCCATTCAGTACGCCAGATTCCGGGTATTTTAACAGGGGCGGTTCTTGGCGGGGCCAGCTCTCCCCCCTTGAAACGTAAAAAAGATAAATAAGAATAGTTTGGGTAAAATTTTTATCTTAATCTCCATTAGAAATCGAGAAAATAGGTGAATCGAGAGGTCCGCAAAAAATGCCCCCCCCCACTTTCCAAATGTCTGGACCCTCCTCTGTTTTAAGCAGGATTCGCATGTCACGCTGTATGCTGAGCATGGACAAAAATCGAACGCACACACCAAAATGCTTTAATCAAATCATTATCGTTTGCTGATTTCCGGCAGATTTCTTATTGGTATTGGGTTCACCATGCAAGGTGACCGTTAGATGTCCTTCTAACCAAGATGCTAAATTCCTATCCTTTTATATTGTGCATAACTTAGTAAATACGTGAACCTCGTGTCTACTGTTGAAATTATTAAGCTCAAGAAAACGTCTCTTTTTCAATTAAAGGCTAGGAAATCATAAGCTCCCCTTAGTTACTTCCTCTTAAGTGAAACATGAGGAAAATTACCTCCCTCCGTTTATTAAGTGGGCCATGGGGAAATTACCGCCCTTAGCTATGCTAGAAAAAAATCACTATTGTTTACATTTGATACGTTGAACATCTTATAAGACTGGCACACTAACCTGTTTTAACGTTATACTGTTCTTCCGCCACTTCGAGATTATTGTAGGCAGTTTGAAGCTCATCGTGATAAAACGTCTTTACAGGACCCAAAATGCTATGTAAGTGACCCTTAAGCCTCGTTCCAGCTTCCTCGATACTGACAAACTGGTGGCGCTGGTGGACCTCAACTATACATTCACTACAGACGATCTTGTTACACTCCACACAATGAAGCTGGATATCTTTATTCGAATGTCGCTGACATTTGCTATATTTTCCACGAGGAGTTGTGTTCCCCATGTCAAATTGGAGCACTCCGGATGCCATTTCACTTTGATTTTTTGCGCGACCAGTACTCCGACTGGTGTTCTTCGGAGATTGATTAGTGGCGATAGTCACTTTTGGAGGACTTTTCTGCATTTCTGGGGAGCTAACTTTGGCTAAGTCTAGTGACAAATCCGGTGTCTCAGACTCCGTCTCTAAAATCTCTGTGAATTTGTGTTTGACGTTCTGTACGTTGGTCGCGTGGTTTGTCTTACACTTTTCACAGAAGTATTTTTTACATGGCTGGCACAAATACTTTGCTTTAACCTCATCCGTGCACACGGAACAAACATAAAGTGGTTTAGGTGTCCGTCGCTGTGATGTGTCCGACTGTTCAGATCGTTGCGATAAAGCCGACATCATGGCTTAATACCAGACTCTGCAATACACTAAGTATATATGAAAGAAAACGTAGTGACATTGAACATTTTATCATGACAGACGCATTAAATGAGACGACAATAGAATATCTTGAGTTATTGTTAAACGTCAATAACAATACGAAAGGTACCATCAAGGGAGGCTATTCAGGCACTGCTGTTGTTTATTTGGCAAGAAAGACAATATAGTTAAAATATTGCAGTCAGTATCTATCCAATTTTAATGCAAACAAATAATTTTAACGGTAGTGTAGATATGAATAAAATGCAGCTTAACTCGTCAATTCCGATTCCCCTAAATAATATTTTAAAAAGTAAAGTTTTACTTTTTGTTCATTTTAACGGTCATGGACATAATAAAATACAATAGCCAAAAATCATAGTATTGTTTTAAATGAATTTAACTTTGTCTCGATTCACCAGTCATAAGTAATTGATATTAAATCAGTGTTATTCTTTGGAATTTTATCAACAGTATAGTTTAAACTAAAATATCTCAAACTAAATTCGGTGCATAAAAATGAAAAAACAAAATTGATTTCGCTAAAACATTGAGATCCACGTTTATTTCTGAGTGGAAAAAGGCTTCATGATCATTCATTTGGTAAATTGTGCTAATATGTGACATTTAAAAACCAGGGTTTCAACTGCTAGACACTTAAAATAATAAATTTTGTAAAACAAAATTGGGATAGATGAAGAGGCGCTAATAGCGCAATTGCCTTTCATTAGTTATGACTTGACATGATAACAATTATTGAATGCATTAATCGGACCAAGTACGTTATACAGGCTGAAACAAGGAGATAATATATATACACGACAGTGTTAACACGCTGGCTTACTTATATTCTAGTTAGAATAGACTGTAAGTCAACATATCAGGAAAAAAAACTTATTGACTGACCTATATTCTAGTTTTAAAAGGCTGTAAGTAAAAATATTTAGGAAAAACAAACGCACTGAAATACTTATTTTCTAGTTTAAAAAGGTTGTAAGTAAACATATCAGGTAAACAAAAGCAATAATTTGGCTTTAATCTATTTTGAATAGGCTGTAAGTCAATATATCAGGAAAAACAAACGCACTGATTTACTTATTTTCTAGAAAGTAAACATATCAGGTAAAGAAAAGCACTAACTTTGCTTTAAGCTATTTTGAATAGGCTGTTAATCAACATATCAGGAAAAAGAAACATTTTGGTACAATTGCCAAACGAGGGAA
Organism: Geukensia granosissima; assembly: GCA_032357055.1. Classification (NCBI taxonomy): domain Eukaryota; kingdom Metazoa; phylum Mollusca; class Bivalvia; order Mytilida; family Mytilidae; genus Geukensia; species Geukensia granosissima. The sequence continues at coordinate 7,031 of JAULBM010297825.1, read as the reverse complement.
TGGAGGAATTACATTAAGATTGCTTTAGACTATTTATAGAAATACGAGTTCTTGCACGATTGTCTATTCGACAGTCATTCAAAAAGTATAAATTACAGACAAAAAGTTAATCATTTGAAAAAAGACTGCCATTTGTCAAGATGAAAGTTAAATTTTTTAACAAAATCTATGATTTCTTACTTAACCAGTAATTTAAGGGGGTACCATACACCTAAGGGAAATAACTCTTTAAAAATCTAAACGGTTGAACCAAGTATCATTTTATATTAAAATTAATGCATCTCATTGATCAAAATTTTTGATGATGAAATATTATAGATCTTTTGAAATAATTTCAGAGAAATGTGTGGTTCAAATTTCTTGAAATTTCCATGTTTTCCTTCTTTCATCAAAGTAAATGACTAAACAAAATATAAAGAAAATGAAACTAGTGGAATTTATTTTCGTGATGGTGTTGGGTACCCCCTAAATATTAAAATATTTTAAGAATTATGCTACTTATTTTAAGAGATTGGTAAATGATATAATGGTAATCTATGGAATTGAATTTAACCATAGTATCAAACTGTACATTGGCGATAAAAATGAAATGCGTACCATTAGCAGGAGAAATAAAATAAAATGGGCTTCTTTTAGTAATTTAGTAAACTGGACTCTCTATTTCTTTACGAAATACATTTCAATTTTTAAAAAATCATGTTCTTTTGTATTTAGACGGTTTGATCTGGAATTCAGATATAACTTCTCGTTGAAAATTAAAAGTTATATGTATTTGTATTTAGACTTTTTAATGAAGATTTAAACAATTCAAATACAATTATTAAGTAAATAGGAACTAGGAATTACATGCCAGTAATTTTTTTCAAGACCTACAGGTGGGTTTGTGGCATTTGCATTTAGAGATTTGATTTTTAAAATATTTTATTATTGTCGATAGAAATAGTTGGCTTTGCTTGAAAATGCTGGATTTTTTTAACAAAATGTAGTTTTAATATTGACTTACAATATGTAACATTAATATTGTGAAAAAAGTGTTATAGCTGAAAAGGTGATAATAGGCAATTGTCTATTCAATAATTGTGATAACTTGACGTAATAGTTTTTTTTGACCAAGGCTGAAACAAATAGCTATAATATACGCATTCTTTTACCTATATTCTAGTATAAAGGAATGTCAATATATCAGGAAAAACAAATCTTTGGTACAATAACAAAATCGGGAAATGCATGCATTCTTCAGATTTTTAAAACTTTTATTTTAGAAAAACGGGATATTGTATGATTCTCTATGCAACAGCCACCCAAAAAGATAAATTATAGGTAATATTAAGGCCACAAAGTGTTCAAAACCAATGCCATTTTTCAAGACGACGGTCAAGTTTGAAGAAATATCTATCATTTCTCAATTGACCAGCGAAATGAGATTTTTAAGATTCAAAATAAAAAATTTTAAAGAATATGCCAAATATAATTTAAAATGGTACTAGAGTATCAATCTGTACATTTGCGAAAGAAATTAAATAGTTACTTCATTTCTTTCTGAAATACATTTTAATTTTTTAAAAAAAAACTTATTTTTGTATATAAAGTATTTGATCTATAGATATCAACAACTTAAATATATATGTAATCTTCCAATATTTTGGCTCCTATCGTACCTTATGAAAATAAATCCAGAAAGGCGCTTTGTACGCAGTTGAAGATGCGAAATATCTAAATATGCAATATTTTTCCGTCTTTCCATATGATTTATTTTCATTATAGCAATAAATGTCATTTTGAAGAAATTTATTGAGTCCAGTGTAGAATACCTATGCAAGAGATCAAAAGTGCATAAGAGACAAGACAAATTTGAAACAAAATAATAGATAAAACGTTAACAAAAGGAACAAAAGCTTGGAATCCACGAACTCCTATACAAAACAGGAGTCCCCTGTGTTGCGCGCAACACCCGTCGTGGAATCCTAAACCTCAAATCCGGGTTAACGTCAATCCTATAAGAGGTAAACTATATTTGTATTACCGGTATTACCGATAGGTTAACTCAGCTGACTCGCTCACAAACCGAAAAAGTCTGAATGACTTTATGTAAGTTTGTGAGTGAGTCAGAAAATACGTATTCTAAGGCAATATTTTTGTAACGCCTTATTTGATTTTACTGTCGCAAATATCAATTTAAATGGCTCCGCTACGAGTCGCCAGGTAAACTCAATTTGCGACAGTAAAATCCACGATTTACGTCCTCAAAGCTTAAATTACAATACAGTTATCGCCTCGTTCACAAGTTGCGACTATCTATGAATACATACACTAAATCGGTCTTTAAATATCCCAGACATTTCTCTGAAGTACATGACAAATATATTGTCGTCCCTGCTGATGAAACCATTAACATCATTGTTGTTGCTTCTAAATTGCGTTACACAGATATAAAAAAACGGTTTAAGTGTTAACATATTTAATTTGTACAAACAAAAGAGTTCAGGCGCATATTTTACAAAGTACATGGTAACTTACGAACCGATTTTGACCCTCAAAAATGAAGGTCGTATGATGATTTTACAATATCTCCAATCCTGACGTAAAATAATGAAACTTAACATTTTATGACAAAGTTTAAAAATAATTTGGTTTTTTTACATCAAACTGACGTCACTTACAGGACCAAATGTGTCTTATTTATAAAAAAAAATCCTTGAAAAGAAGAAATTTTGGAGCTTTTTCATTAAATCTAAACATATTCGACAATTAAGCCCGCCAGAATTTTTTAGTCAGCTGGTGTAAATCTTCATTCAGTATCAATATCATTTTGGTCTACGTTGTCGAAGATAATTATTGTAAAAAACATACGAAAAATAGGCCAAGTTTTAGGAGTTTTCAAAGAATTGGCTTTTTTGCTTTTATGTGACATCATTGTGATGACAAAAGCAATTTTATAGGCATTTTTTAATTAGTTTTGTGAAAAATCATCATTTAACCTAATTTTAACACAAAAAAATTGGGAAATTAAATGTAAGTTTATTTTTACATTGAATAAAGGTCCTAATAAGACCCTTCTCGTACCTTGTCCTTTATGCAGTTTTCCTCCAAATACAGTAAATTAACAATTGCAAATAACATCAGCATGTGTCATTCTAAATAAAAAAACGCACTTTTCTGGTATTTGTTTTCATAAAATATACAAAATGTCACGTAAATCAATAAAACAAATTGTTATGAAATCATAATTTCTGATTATAATCGAAACTGTTGTTTTTAAATGTACTTACGTACTTAAACCTCTTGTATACTTGCACATGAGGCCAACACCAATGCCCTCCACTGTTGCCTGTCTTGTGCCTTTCTTTCGGCTTCACCCCAGGTCATTCCTAAAGATCTTAATTCGTTCTCCACTGTGCGACGCCATGTTTCCTTCGGTCTTCCCCTCTTTCTTTTTCCCTCTGCTGGTGTCCACCTTAATGCTATCCTTGTTATACCATCCTTATCTTTACGCAAAACCTGGCCAATCATTTTCCATTGCCTTTCTTTAATTTCTGATCGTATATCCCTCTGTGATGTTTTTCTGCTGTTATCGTGTAGACTTATTATCTTCGTCTTTCTTGTGTTTATCTTGAGACCCACAGATAGAGCTGTCTCGTGTAGGTTAGATGTTTTCTTCTGCATGTTGTTACGATCTGATGTTAAGAGGCCGATGCCATCTGCAAAATCAAGGTCTTCTAAGATTTTGTCCATTGCCCATCTTATTCCAGTTGTTTTATTGCCAAGTGTTTTCTCATGCACCAATCTATCACGATGATGAACAGTAAAGGAAATATGAAATTTTTTAAATGTGGTCATTGATAAGGATATCTCTCATAGAAAATATGATTTTTGCTAATTATAGCTTGTAATTTTTCAGACTATAATTACATGTTATATTTTTGTTTGAAAAATCTACCTGTTTTTCTCTGGTTTAAATGTCCATTTTTTGTTTGTATCTTTAAAAAATTACTTCAAAAAACAAACGTTAGTGACACCACTTACAATTAGAGTATTGTTGACCCCTTAAAGCTTTAGTACGCAAAAATATCAGCATAAGGACACAGTAGTTATGAAAGGTTAGCACGCCAATTTTGCCATGTTACTTCAACTAATTCTTCTATTTTAAGACATATAACTTATGTCTGTGGTGTTACTAAAATGACTTTAGTGATTGTCTCTAGAATTTGTTTGTAGAATATTGATAGAAAATTTAATTTGGTTTGCGACGCATAAAATAAGGTTCTTTGTTATTAAAACATGTAAAATTGCACTTACTTTTACTGTTATTTTGAATAGAATAAAAAGAAGGGGCAAGTACTGAGGTCTTTGGTGTTACATTTTGTCTTTGCTGTTACTAAATTTCATTGATGTTTCTGTCCTAAAAAAGCAACCCAACGCCCCCTTAGTGCGTGGTCAAAGTAAAAAATCAAAACAAAAGCAGTAACTGATGAACTATATAAAAATCAAACAGAAAGTCAGCCAATCCGAAAAGGAGAACCTGAATTAAAATATATATACAAAACAATGATCCGTGCAAAAAGAATTGATGCTTTTCTAACAAATGCCCGTAAGCAGGTTCAGCGTGAGATTCCTGATGATAAAGTATTAGGCCTTAGATGTCAGCAAACACAGAATGTCCGACGGTTTAGTTCTAATCATGAAGAAAAACAAGATGGATGGAATGCCAAATTTATATAACATATGTGTAAAGTAGCGATCTAACAAAAACAAGTTATGACGTCATTGTTCGAAACGTAATATTAAAGTTACAGGTGACCATACATGATCGTTTTGCCAATTTCAAAATTATAATTGACTCTCTGGGTTTGTTCAGGTTCATTACTTTTAAACATATTAGACAAAAAAATGCTGTTGATTTTATATTTCTATTGTTTTTTAACTATATTTGCGTTCGGAAAACATTGTCTACTTTGGAAAAGCAACAATCTATATCACTAAATGTTATGACATACCTTTTACCAAATGGGACCAAAAAAATTAGACAACTACTCTAGCTTTATCGTAAACATCCCATTCTTGATAATATTTAATCAAAGATAATTTTTGTTTTTGTATCTGTTTTGTTTTGTTTTTGTTTTTGTTATTTTTTTATGAACAAACATTTCGTGAAAAAGAAAAAAAAAACAAAACTTGTAACATATGACAATGAAACCAGCGCACTGAATAACGGTTAACCAGTAAATGGAAGAAAAAACAAAGTGGAAAAACAAATAAAATTAGTATGCATTGTATAAAACACATCATGATAGTTTACGTCATAGCCTGGGGTAACGGTGGCGTCCATTTCTATAAAGTAAATCTGCAGTAGACATTTTCGTGCCAATCAATTTTACGGATTGTATACAATAATTAAGAAACTAACGAATGAAAATCCATCTTCTCTGCAGCCAATCTTACGTAGAACATCTGTTTCCAGCAGGCAGAACAATAGTAGGAAATTGGTTTCCCATACCTATTATTATCGCTTCCTTAAAAATACAATTTCCAATCCACGAAAATTGAATATCAAATAATACAACTATGAGATAATAACGAAACTACTCGCCACAATTAAGACAAACGTTTAGTATTTCTAAGGGAGCAACTTGGGACTCTGCGTTTGACAGATGATAACAGAAATTTTCGATATATAAGTGAAGACAGACAAACAATCGGCCATACAGGTCAGCAAAAGGCAACTGAAACACAAAGGTAGGAATCTTTATTTTATTTTGCATCAGTATGTAATTTAATTTGAAGAAAAAAAATATACTATATTTTTTGCATTATATATTTTTACATGTTTTGTTTGTTTCTCATTTTTGCGACAAATTCTTTTACAATTAGAAGTAAATTCAAAATGATTGGTTATATTAAAACCATTATTTAAAAAAATAAGCGCTTTATGTTTTATCATTATATTTTTTAATCAAAATGTACACACTAAATTTAAATTGAAAACATTTTAACAAATAAACATCAATTATTATTATATTATTATCATTTCATATCATTTTAATTATGAACGACAATTTGTAAGAACAAATTGAAAAAAATTCTGTTGGCCTTTGAAATATGATGGCTATTTATTATCGAATGTAAAGTATTATTATACTGGAAGGCTGAAGTAATCATGCATGTCTATGTGCAACTGCTAAAATATTTTAAGCTACCTAAAACGTTAGATTTCTATAATAAAAATAATAGAAATTTAAACGCACAATACTTAAAATTTGTCGATATATTTGAGCATTTACGGTATTCATATCAAGTTAAATTCGTTTGAAACACAGAAAGTGAAAATAGTGTGTAAAAAGAACACTTATCTTCCGGTAAAATTAGCGATAAAGACTGCCGTGCTTTAAAGTTAAAATATACATCTTATATTTCGTGAGTGTTTAAAATTGTGTTTATTAAATTTATTTAATCAATTTATAGTGGTTGATTTCCCTTTAATTATTTACAGATACCTTCTGTCCAGAATAAAAATGTCCGTTCGTACTTACATAACATTATATAAGATTTTTGGTGTTCAATTCCCCGAAGAAATTTCTGACAAGTTAATGAGAACGCATATGTCAATTATATAGTGTTGTCAAAGAGGAAGACCACGATGTCTATATTACTCTTTATGGTTTTTAAATGTATCCAATAGACGACAGAGTGAATTGTTTCAATTCTCATTAATCCGTACGAAATTGAAAGCTTAAGAGCCAATAAAGTCTCAGTTGTTTATGGAAGAAAACTACACAATTGGCAAAAATAATAACAACATAAAAATTTGTCAAATATCATATGACTAGAATATTTTTTCAGAAGCATGTCTACAATTATATAAAATTATTATTACCTAAAATTATACTGAAGGTTTAGCTTTTAAAACATACATTTTCTGTAAGTGAAGTAATCAACGGGGAAAGTCCATTTAAGGGGGTAGACCTGGGATGAGGGAGATAACTCTTGAAATCAGTAATATGTTTATATTATTTTGTTACATAAACAGTTCTTTA
>JAULBM010297805.1:0-15085 GCA_032357055.1 Geukensia granosissima | reverse complement strand
AATAAAAATAAAACTGCCAAACTACCAATTTTGAGCAACATCGATATCGTGTGGATTTGTCCAAAATGACTAATTATTTTGTCAACGTGACTTCAAAATATCCCATTTTTGCCACTTAAATTTCTTGTCTCCATATCTTTGACCTTTCTACCCAAAAATGTTAGAACAAAATTTGAGTATTTTCCAAAAATGAAGGGAGAAGGGTCCTTAAGTGTCAAATCGCAGGAATATACGGTACATAGACTAATTATTAGGTTTCAAAACTTTTTCGGAAGTTATCCAGGTATTAATTCTCGTTCTTTAATTAGCTGATTTCTATAAATATGTATGCTTTTCTCAAAATACAAATTTCATTAACCAATGACTTAAATGTTAATACATGTACATGAGGAAACCTGTTCGAAAAACCATTTTGGTTAGTGGGTTTTTTTTTCACATATATTACATGAATTGACAGTGTGTAATTTTTTACACAGACTGCTACTAAAACAGTTAAGAACACTTATATTTTTCTATATAAGTTTTACATATAACTATAAAGTTAGAAATGTAGAAAGTTCAAACTTCAATTTTTAGACAAATTCCAACCGCCATTAACTTTTTTGAACAATTTTTCAAAAGAATTAGAAATATTTTGAAAAATGTTGGATTGTATTGTTTAATTATAAGTTAAAAAGAATTCACTGGCTGCTGGAAAAATCCTAGCACAGACATTTGATGAGATTTTGGGATTACATTCAAATTTTTAAAATCTTTAATTTCCATGCTCAGATTATCCCTAGACAAATGTTAAGAGTTTTAGATCAAATCTGTTATATATGGTAGTAATGCTAACTTAATGATCAACTTCCAGTAGTGACAACCGCCTTGTTGCTTGTAGTTCTTGTAGATGAAGCTGACGGTTCGTCACCATCGGTTGTATTCACAACATGCATAAAACATAATGAAAGCTACGACATTGGATTGATATCCGTTGTCATTTTTCAAAATCGATATTTCTAATGGGTCAATCAAATCATGTGTCGAAGCGATAGTCTCTGTGTAATATTGTGTGTTTGTTTGGGGTTTTATTTCAGTCATATCGCGGAGTGCCTGGAGAGAACCATCGACCTTCAGCAAGTAACTGACAAACTGTTTCACATATACGAATTGAATCGTATGACACTTTTGTATGGTACAAAAGCAGGCGCGAACTGACGCCGTATAGGTGATAGGCTACAGTGTTCTGTACGGGTAAGTTTTAATCAACTACTTGGACCACACCGGCCACCCAGGCCGCTTATTTATGTAATGATGTTGTACTACTGATTGGGCAAGATGACATCACAGTAGAAAAAATATTTGATTCATATTGACAGTTTTCAGATTTGTTCCAATGCAGCTGCAATTTGGTAAATCATCATTTCGCTATATATCAGTCATATATAACACTTACAAAAAATAATAAACAACGTCTGCAAACACTTTCGCTAGCTGTTTATTACAGTTTTCACAAATGTAAATAAAAATGTTGTAATTTTCATTTCGTGATTATATTCGTATTGCCTGTCAGGTTGATTTATACAAACATTGCTTGCAACGTAAATTGCTGAAAATATTCTATCATAACTGAGTCTTCATTGTAAATAAATGTATGATATCAATTCCCGGTGTCAAAAAACACATATTACTAGTATATAGGAGGCGATCTGGGACATGCAGAAAAGTACCAGCATTTTCCGAGACGAAAAACTGCAATGAGAAACAAGTTTGACATTATATTTCTGTACCAAGTTACTTCTGCAAAAGGAGAACTTTACATAATTATGTTCAGTGACACTGTTTCGATAAGTAACTCTGTCACGTTTCGATAAGTCACACTGCAACGTTTAGATGAGTCACACTGTCACGTTTCGATAAGTCATATTGTCACGTTTCGATAAGTGCTATGTATCGAAAATATTGGTGACGTTTTAATAAACTATACAATTAAATAAGATTGTTCTACTTTTTCTATGTTTTACTAGGCATTGCTGTGTTGAATTTTGGATTGTCGGGCTTTCTATTAACACACATGTTGCCGGGAAACTAAGCTTTAACTTAGTTTAACTTTGAGTTGGTACCGTAAGGTTTCACCGGGTTTGAGTCACATTCAAGATAAGGGATAGAATAATCTAAAGCTTAAAGTCATTTTTATTACTACTCAGCAGATGAGCCTGCACGAGTGTTTGTTTTCTTCTACAACTAATTGGTATCTAAAGTGTGCAAAATCATTGGTCAAATGAAAGAATGCTGCAAGAAAGAAATAACATAAACAGATGACACAGTAGTATAATAAAAACTAGTATTAGTACCTACGTAATTCATGCCACTTGTTGTGTTTTTGATGTAAAGACAGTTATGTTTTCGACTCCCGATACTGAAACTGGTACGACTGAAAAATCAAAAGTTTTTCAGATAACATGGAGGGTGGAAATTACAGAGACATTGTTGGATTAAAATTATTGTCATCCGATATTATTATATATTGAAATCCAAACATTTATTCTAAACGTGTTCATCATTAGAAATATTGAAACATCAACACTAATTGTTTATCATATCTTCAGGGAAAATCAGTGTATGCTTTATCTGCTAAATTGAAAAAAAAATTATTATGATATAATTCTAAAATTGTAAAAATACAGCCTGACAGCTGGGCTGATGAATACCTTAATATTCAAAATAGCTTTTATTACTATAAAAGATTACCAGAAACATTTTATTTCCCCTCCCCCGAAAAATATGTAAATTAATTTGTAGAAACCTATTATGTTATTCTCTTTTAACCTGCTTAAAATTCAAATGTTAACATAAAACAAGATGAATACTTGCAAACAAAGTTGGTTTGATATTCTTTAAAGCCCATAATTGAAGACAGTTTCCTTAATAGACTACAGGATCTTCGCGACAAATATTTTCCTCTAATGATAGGAAATCAATTTAATTAAAAGCTAATGCTTTTAATTTGAACAAGAGCCTGTTTGAGATAACATTCATTGATTTTTGCCAACCACGTCATAGATCAAGCTAGAAAAACTGTTTTGGTATAATCGCAAGGCAAGAGAACACAATGTTCAAGGTTGAATGCCTTAGTGTCCTAGGGGAAAGGCCAAAAGTTATAATTAATAGCAGTTCAAATCAAGACATGGATATTAAAAATAAGGTAAAAGAAATTCAGACACCAAACATTATTATGTGCGATGCGAGTCAAACGCATATTTTTGTGTGGTACTAAGTCAGGCGCGATCGACTTAACGCTCTATAGGTGATGTACTAGATAAGTTAAAGTCAATTGCATAGCCCACTCGGCCACCTAGTCCCTACTTATTATAGAAGATAAATACCACATACATCAATATCGCTTATGCAAAAATAATAATAATGACACGACTCTGAAACGGACCATCAAAATTAAAATCAAAATTTTAAAAGATGATATTCACATTGTAACATTAAATTACCAAATACAAGTCGATCTTAATAATCCGCCAATTATATTCAAAGCTTTCAATCTTTCTATGGTTTCCCATCTCCGGAATTTCATTTTGAAGATTTTAATATGTTTAAAAACGAATGGATGTTTGTTTCAATTATCCCATGAAGCAACTTAAATCCTAAATAACTCAAATTGGTAATCAAATTAAAGAAATGAATCTTGAAAGATAGAAATTTCTGAGAGTATTAATTAAGCTGCAGATGAGAGACTTTCAACTTACACATAGGACGTGGAATATTTATACAATAATATTGTGTTTTCCGTGTAATATATACAAAAAAACGTCCCAAGGTTTGCAGGCATAATGCACAACCCGGGGGATTTTCAAATATAGCAAAAGAAGCACTCAAGTTCAAATAAATCGAAATTGGAAGCCAAATTCGACGGTTAAAATGTATTTCGTCTATGCGTATTGAAAATGTTTTTGTAAAAATAACCTATGAGTACTTTAATGAGGAATCGAAAATAAAACGAAGGGTCAGACAAAGGGGGACAGGTCGATAAACACGACAACCTTGAGAGCGACAGGTCGATAAACACGACAACCTTGAGAGCGACTGGTCGATAAACACGACAACCATAAGAGCGACAGGTCGATAAACACGACAACCTTGAGAGCGACTGGTCGATAAACACGACAACTTTGAGAGCGACAGGTCGATAAACACGACAACCTTGAGAGCGACTGGTCGATAAACTCGACAACCATGAGAGCGACGGGTCGATAAACACGACAACCTTGAGAGCGACAGGTAGATAAACACGACAACCTTGAGAGCAAGAATAAGACAATAAATATTGCTTAAAGCAATAAACCAATGACACCAGACATACGAAACACATTACCGGAGGAATTTTTCTGAAAGCAAATCAATATGATTAAATTGAATCGTAAATTTTGAAATGAACAGAAAACCTCTTATAAAACATTTGGTAACACTTAAACGACCCATCACAAATGGGTTTTGGTTGTGTAGGTGTTGATTAAATTAAAAAAAATAATAATAACAATTAAAAAATCTAGAAAAGTTCACAAACAAATTAATACAAACTCAAAGTGAATCTTTGAATCTACTAAAAAGTTTAATAAATTTTGTTTTTGTGACCATTATAAGATTCTTCAACTCGAGAAATAATTTTATCGTTTTCTGTATAAATCCTTTATTAGGGAAATATCACAAAACGGACTCACTTACGTAAAAGTGCGAATTCTTATTAAAACGTAAATTACTTAAAGGGAGCAATTACTGTTTTAGCTGATTTTTGGCGTGTTTGGGGAAATATACACTTGGTCATAAATGTCGAAAATTGACATTTTCTAAGTCAAAAATTCAACTTTGAGGACTTGCATGCAAAAACTATATGCCAGAATGACAAAATTGTTTATGCAATTCTCATAATTTAACTACAAGCTATAAGGTGTTCAATTTAAAATTTTGTTCCGATGGTTAGTTTTATGAGTTCTGAGAGCATAGCGCGTACAAGTCGTAAGTTATTAGAGATTTTACAATGGGCAAAGCCTGTTGATGTTTTCAAAAACCCTATACTAGAATGCATTTTGTTTAATTCTTAACCACTGAAAATACGGGAAGGCCTCGAAAATTATTGCACCATTCAGTTTTCCCTTCTGTCGGATTTGGCATCCCATTTCTATTTGTTTGGTTTTGAGTGCTTCTTGTGCTAAGTTTTGATTTCTGACTTCATTTGTTTCGGTTCTAATGCTACTGATGAGAGGCTTATCATTCTTATATTTTCTATATTAATTCAAAATTGGTTATTTTGTATTTTATTTTACCTAGAATTACTTTTGTTCTCATACAATAGTACGATACATGAAAGCTACATGCAGCGTCAATACCATGACAAAGATATGAACAGATATATGTCTGACACCTGATTGCCAAGTAGATTGATTGAATTAATATATCAGTAGTGACAGAGTGGTCAGTCGATGCGTTCATTTGTGCCATTTTGTTGGTCAGACCAAGTTCGATTTATTTTATACAGTTAGAGACCGGTTGTGAGGGAAAAAGCAAGTTTATTGTCCCCGAAACAGAAACTATTTCCCGACGCGAAGCGGAAGGAAATAGTTTCTGTAGAGGGGACAACAAACTTGCTATTTCCCGAACTTACGGTCATTAATTGTTTTATGATACTTATAGTCAGGAGCTATATACTATTTCCCGCACATTTCCACTATTTATACATGTTGATATACTTGTCAAAACCTGAGAGCATCTTCCTTATTTTCCAAAACAATGAAAACTAAAACCATCAAATTCACTGACTATTTCCATGCTTCTCCCTAAAGTTTTCAATAAACGTACTCATTGGTTTGAAATGAAAGCAGGTTTATTCTTTAAACTGGTATTTTGTCATGCCTGCCAGGTTTTTCATGTAAACAGATAAGGAGAAACTGATTAGGAGACCACAAAAGATTTCCAATATAAAAAAAAAATCAAGTGAATTAACACCCTTTCTGGACTGTACCAAACTGATAGGACAGCGAACCTGCCTTTGTTGGTAAGTTTTCGGCCGTCTCAAAGTTTGTCCTTGCACTAGCGTTCGTATTAAGTCATGTAACTTTGGTCTTATGAAAACGTCGTAAGCGTTATTTGCCGGGAAATTCAAATACACTTTTATGTGCATAGGAAAATAGTTTTTTGGCTCCTGGGAAATAGTCAGAGGCGGGTTTTGATGTCAAAATAGCTGTTTTTATCCTTCTTTTAATATATAAGAAAAAATACCCTAAGTATAATAATAAAATATATCGTATTCATCAAGGAAAAATAACTTTTTGGATATATGACATAATTATTCTTTTTCAATATTTTTGTTGTTTTTTAAACATATTCCGTACATACAATAGAGTTAATTAATTATATAAATCAGTATAAGTGTAAACTATTATACCTCAATATGTATTTTCTATGTATTTTTTTATTTTGATAAAATAGCTTTTTTTTCAAAACTGTCAGAAAAGTACTATTTACCGGTAAATAGTTTCAGAAACTTTCTATAGCTCAGTATGAATAAGGACTATTTACCAGTAAATAGTTTCAGAAACTATTTACTGGCTACGAACTATTAACTGGCAGCCCAAATTTTCACGTACCTTTTGTAGCTCAGTATGAATAAGGACTACTTACCGGTAAATAGTTCCAGAAACTATTTACTGGCTACGAACTATTAACTGGCAGCTCACATTTTCACGTACAATTACACAATGTAAAAGGTGAAGGGTATATTGGCAAAATATCAAAATCAACATTTTTAAATATACATGTAGTTACAATGAAATATTGTTAAATAAAGGATATTACCGAAAAACAACAATTAACAGCAAGAGTTAATCAAAATTTTTTTTGGTAATAAAACACTTATTTATTGGCTATGGGAATAATAGCAAGTTAATTGTCCCCCTCGACCACAACTATTTCCCTCGGCGATGCCTCAGAAAATAGTTGGAGTCTCCTGGGACAATAAACTTGCTATTATTCCCATAGCCAGTAAATAGGTGAATACTAGCACAAAGGAAAAAGAAAACCAAACATAAGTACACAAACCCCAAAGAGAAATAAAACCAAAACAGAGAGTATAGTACTTACTTCGTCAGACATATACATCTGCCATTGATGTTCCGACATTGCTTCCCTGGATTGTGACGTCAAAATAGTTTTGACGTCAAGTAATTTTTGCGTCACAAGCAGGTATGAGAGGAAGCTCACAAAATGGCGTAATAACGTATGGCAGAGTCGACTACTGGATGTTTTACTGGAAGCTAGGAGACTCTATTTCGGAGATTGAAATAAAACATTAAGCTATAAAACCGGGCGCGTTCAGGTGCATGAAAAGGGTAATTTATTCCTGCTCAACTTGTAGGTACTCGTCATGTTACTCACATGTTAATTACATGTATTCTGAAACAGTATAATACCAAATTTATCCTTCTACTAGAAATTCATGGTTAAGGAGCTTTCCTGCCAACACATATCAAAATACCGAACAATTTTTTGGATGATAATTTTGCTTCAGTTAATGTCCATTAGGAATCACTTAGACTTTTGAATCTTCAAGATAATTGGAAGTCGATCGGAGTAACGTCCCCTTGAGGTTTTAACAGTTTCTGGGCGTGAGAAATTCAAATGGAGAAATTCCGATAAATGATTCAACGTAATATAATCATGTAAAAATGACTTCCTATCGCCACTTAATCAACCGCTATGCTCGCCCCTTCCCCCTTCTTTTTAAATCGTCACGTGATACTTAGTGTGTACTTGTATATGTTAACATGTTCATATCTAACCATATCACCTGGATTGATGGGTCATCTCACTAGAATAATGAACAATATCAACTTGAAAACGCTACTTTAGCCATTTTCCACATTTTTTACATTGATACTTTTTACCCTTCGCTACTAAAATTCATTTGTCTTGGGAACTATCTTTTGATCATCTGTTGGTAATAATTTATAGCTGAGAAAGAGAAAGGAAAAAAAAAGTTTTTTCGGCACCTAGATTGTAAATATTTCATTGCTTCAACAATTAATGTAAATGATAAAAAGTGGAACAGTGGGCCAGTTATTTTTTTTTTAAATTGTCACCATAAAATCGTGTGTTCTTCAGAAAGAAAGCAATAAAACCGCCGCAAAACGATCAAGAAAAATTTCTGTAAGGATTACCAGTAAGTAAATATTGTTCCATTTTAATAATTTTTAAAGATTCTAGCCTTGTTAGATAAGGATAAGGGTATGATAAGGAATCGGGCATAATATTAAACATATTAGATCAGGTGACATTAAGTCAGACACAATGGGAACAGTTCAAATCATGACAGTAAACTGTTTTTGTGACTAAACAAAATTATCCTAGAAGCAGAATTCTGTGTTCCAAATGTTCTTGCCGACCGAATAAAGCGAGTTTTTATCGTTAGCAGAAATTGGAGGAATATTTGATACCGATTTCTGTGGACAGGTACCCAAAATATTGTATGTTATTATTTACATTTATATAGGATTTTTGTTAATATATTACAATTCTGTGTACAACTGATAGCTTGACGGAACAGTTATGAGGAAAATCCTTCCGATGACGGAAACAATATCCGGACGACTTTATTTTCGTTTCCACCAAAAATTACCTAAACGGAATAATTATCAGCGAGATTGACAAATGCGACTATGCGAATAAGCATGCTATCTTTAGTACACAAAAGAAAAATGACTTATAAATTCAAGAAGGAGAAGACGCGGCAGACATAATGAGATTATAGAAAATAATGTAAAATTAAAATATAGCAAATCTTTTGCGTCGATCAATTGTGAAGCATTGAAACAAATAAAAAATCCGGACTATGGTAATATATATTCTGATTTATATTTGAAGCTGAAATAACTTGTTTCCTTAAAATAATCTCGAACTCAATTCAATTGTTGTTTAATGTGAACTAAGTCTTAATTCGTGACGATTTTAACATAATTTAGATTTGATGGATTTAAAGGTTTTAAAACTTTAACCGAAATATTTCATTCAGAATTTTTCATTAGTGCATTCCAGAATACAAAAATGGGTACCAAAATAAAAACAGGTCAACCAATTTCACATGCCAGTTTTTACTTTTAAAAGTGCACCGAATACAGAATAAGAAAATATCGAAAATATAGTTGCAGTTTGAATAAATAGATTTATTATTTGCTATATTTGAATCTTTGACTTCTTATGTTCCGGTTCTAATGCTTCTGATGAGAGGTTACTCCTTGAAATGTACATATAGCATACCTAAACTTTCCGGATTCCTTTAACATTGGTAATTTTTTATTTTAAGGGGGGGATTATGGAGTAAAATACTTGAAAAAAACGAATATCTAGAGATCACTAGCAGAAATATAGTAAGAGATTGCAGCAAAAAACAGGTACCAAAGTATGTTTCACCGAGCTTATTCTCTCATTTTTATTTAATCAAGGAAACTTCCTTGGAGGAATCTTCATAAAATTTCGTAATTCTTATAAAACGCAACAGTTAATTTTGAATATTTTATATTTATTGAAATATATTTATGTGTAATGTCAAAAAATGCAAGTATTTAGATTTCTGAAACGTACTGTAACCAAACGGTGAAAGATAGAAAATAATAGATATCACTTGTATAACTGGTGTGGTCAGGGGTTAATGCAGTTATCCACACAAAACTTTTAAAAGTGTCCTTTATTAATTGATAAAACATGAAAAGCATCAAGTTGGTTACTTATTCGTTATTCATATAAATAATAAGAAGCAAGATACTATTTGCCGTCATTTATATCCTAGATACAAAAAAGACAATTACTTCATTATATTTTTGAGCATTATCAAAACAGCGAATCAAATCACAAAAGCAGTCATTTGCGTGCCACATTCGCTGCTGTCTTATCTATCAAAAGAAAAGCAGTCATAATTATACTTTTGTTTGCTTATGTGCCACATCAACTGCTGTCTAATCAATCAAAAGAAAAGCAGTCATATACTTCTGTTGGCTTGCGTGCCACATCCGCTGCTGTCTAATCATTCAAACGAAAATCAGTCAAATACTTCTGTTGGCTTATGTGCCACATCCACTGCTGTCTAATCAATTAAAAGAAAAGCAGTCATAAACTTCTGTTGGCTTGCGTGCCATATCCAATGCTGTCTAATCAATTAAAAGAAAAGCAGTCATATACTTCTGTTGGCTTATGTGCCACATCCACTGCTGTCTTATCAATCAAACGAAAAGCAGTCATATACTTCTGTTAGCTTATGTGCCACATCCAATGCTGTCTAATCATTTAAAAGAAAAGCAGTCATAAACTTCTGTTGGCTTACGTGCCACATCCACTGCTGTCTAATCAATTAAAAGAAAAGCAGTCATATACTTCTGATGGCTTATGTGCCACATCCACTGCTGTCTTATCAATCAAAAGAAAAGCAGTCATACACATCTGTTGGCTTGTGTGCCACATCCACTGCTGCCTAATCAATCAAAAGAAAAGCAGTTAAATACTTCTGTTGGCTTATGTGCCACATCCACTGCTGTCTAATCAATTAAAAGAAAAGCAGTCATAATTTTGTTGGCTTGCGTGCCACATCCACTACTGTCTCATCAATCAAAAGAAAAGCATTCATATACTTCTGTTTGCTTATGTGCCACTTCCACCGCTGTCGTATCAATCAAAAGAAAAGCAGTCATATACTTCTTTTGGCTTGCGTGCCACATCCACTGCTGTCTAATTAGTCAAAAGAAAAGCAGTCATATACTTCTGTTGGCTTGCGTGCCACATCCACTGCTGTCTTACCAATCAAAAGAAAAGCAGTCATATACTTCTGTTGGCTTGCGAGCCACATCCACTGCTGTCTTACCAATCAAAAGAAAGGCAGTCATATACTTCTGTTGGCTTGTATGCCACATCCGCTACTGTCTTTTCAATCAAAAGAAAAACTGATACAACTAATACTATATCAAAGTTTATTTGACCAACTTGACGCTTCTTCAAATATGGGGAATTCTTCACACCGGTCAATTTCTTTAAGGAAAAACATTTTGGCATTTTACTATTTAAGCATGTTAAGTTTTGATTGTATTAACTTGGATTTGTTTACTTTGAATACATTTGCTGAAGATGACCATGGTGTTGTTCGGTCTACATTATTCGCCATGTTTAGACTCAAGATTGACTTTGACCAAAGCGAGTAAATGACTACTCTCGTGCCACACTTCAGGGGCGGATCCAGGAATTTTGAAAGGGGGGGCGTAAGTCTTGAAAATCGCCGAGCGGAGCGAGTCGAAAAAAATTTTTGGACTTTTTTTCCTATAAATGTGCCTCCCCCTTTGGATCCGCACTGTTTACTACTGTAGCTTAATACAACTTTTCCTTTTTTGGGCGGAGAAAGGGGGGACGTACGCCCCCTACGCCCCCTTTGAATCCGCCCGTGCACTTTTGTTTTCAGTGTAATGACATTTTGACTTGTTTTTTTAAAACAGAGTATCTGTTCTTCGGTCTTCCTGGTTCAATTGACCTCGTCATACAACAAAATAATTTTCCGGAAGAACCGTTCATAGGTTTGACATCTATTAACTGATTAAATTTTAAAAAGACCAAAACATCCACAGATTTGGATAGTCATTAAAAAGTATTTGCAAACTGAAATCATTCAACAGTACGGGAAACACGTGTAGAGAAAATCTTATTCTAAACCACCCTTTTTGTAATATCGTGTTTGTGTTTTTCTTTTTCTTTTTGGTTGATTGAATTATTATACTACAACAGTTTTGTTTTTTATTGCCGCTTAATAAGGCTGAAAGCTACTTCACATTATTTAACTCCCTTTTAAATACCCATGAGGTGAACTCTTCAAAATCATACATAGTTACCGACAATTAATGCGCTTGCATGTAAACCAAGATGGAAAAGTGTGAATTTTATGACATAATCCTTATGTAAACCAAAGCCTACAGCAAGTCCTCGACAACAATTGCCGCTCGACTGATGCGTTGACTGACTGTACTTTTATTGGATTTTAAAATGTGTTAAATTTGTGTTGAAATTGGATCACCATATTACCGAAGAGAATCGTCAGTTATGAATAAAAAATCTTGCAATGTCCAGAAGTCCGGAACAAAAAAGATTTTCTGGATCCTGATAAAATATTTATAAAAGTTTTCGGGAAAAATATTTCAGTCGATTTTATCATCCTGCTTTTTCAAGATCCCAAACTATTGATCGGTTTAGGTACATTAACGCGGTTCAAGAAAGGTAATTAAACTATTCTATAGGGATTGTTTCATAATACGTTAAAAGATTTTTGGACTATTGTGCTAAGGTGTGGTTAATTTCACGTCTTCTCTTGTCAAATAAAAAATAGCGTATTAGGGTGAGGGCGGATTTTTTAAAACACATTTTAAATCCGGGGCAAGGATAGTGTTCTTACAATACTGTTGATCACAGCAACCTAAAAGGCTGAATATTGACATCCAACCTACATTGCGCATGTACATTTATTTTCACCCAATACAAGAACGTTTATGTTACTGAGAAGATGAATGACCTCCCCCCTCCCGGAAAATTGTCGTACCATATCACAAATTAAAGGTAAGAAATGTGGTGGTGAATGAAGTTTTGAAAAAATGACAGATTAGCGCTGGATTCATTTGTTGGGACTTTTTTTGGACCAACTGTTGTGTTTGAAATTGTTTACACTGTTACACAATTTTGCGCCGTGGCCACCCCAGATCCCCGTATAAAACTTAATTTGAAATGAAACTCGAATAATAAGACCTTAATTAGTTTTGTTACAATCTGGTGATGATGTTAAGTTTCTATTTTTATGCTGTTGTCATGTTTAGATTCGATTGCAAATAATGTTTTGCTATTTTGATAAACGAATGAGGACAGATATCTGCCATATCTCAAAAACCGAATATCGAAGGTCTGCAAGATGAAAACTACATCGTGGGTCATTGAACTCTTCACCCATTTAGCTTTATGCACTCTGAGATTGGCCCCAAACTAACAAACGATTATTGTAGAAAATTGACCGTAACGTGATCAAATTACAGGTAAAACTTGACTGTCAACTTTGGATTTTTTTCTGATGCAATGCAGTAAAGAACAGATCCCAAATTTCGCACCTATATTAATTGACATGTTAAGAATAACTAGAATTTTTTTCGAAGAAATTAGTGATCCGGATTTTCTGAGATTCCAAACTAAAGAGACCCACCGTAAGAACCATGTAAAGGGATTTGTGAAGAAAATATGATATATTCTGTAATTTACAAATGTCTACATTGCTTTTGTAAAAGATAATGCAAAATGCTACATAAAAGTCTTTATTTAACTTTTAAAGTAAAGTAAAGTCGAAAATAATTATGTTGTAGGTTACCTTAATTTTAGGTCACTCAGTTTATTGTACATACGATCCACTTGAATGCTACTACCATATAAATTTAAATTGCTTATTTTTAAATTGCAGAGATAGTAAAATTTTAATGATATTGATTTGCATAGGAATTAAATTGTTGTTTTTATGGCTATATTTCCACATTCATTGGATATACTGATTTTTTTAATATGTTTTATGTTCAGGTAAACTCACGCCGGGCGACAGTGGGTGCTAACTCTTCCGGAGACCTGATCCCACTCCTATTTTGTAAAGGAATTCGTTGATTCCAAGCCTTTCTTCCTTTTGTTTCGTTTTATGTTTTAGTTTGTTTAAAAATTTGTCTTGACTCTTTGAACTATGCACTTTGGATCTCTCACTTGGATATTCTACACTGGACTTAAAGGAGTCTGGACACTTCACAAAAATTTGCTTTTAATTAATCCTTGTATCGTATAATACAAGGAAACTACTGCAATTATGTGTGTAAGTCACCAGGGAGTCTTTTAAGAGCATTAGTTTTTAAGCTTAACCTTGATTGACCCAGCATGCATATATTCTATCTGATAATGAGGCAACACGTTGTGTGACGTCAGTTTGGCTATTTACATTATTTTTCCAGTGTAATTATATAGCAATTTCAGGATGAAATAATGTGTTGTATTTTGTTTTAATAAACAAAAGATAGGTTCCCTGGGTATAAGGTAGGACTATAAACACAATTTGTCACTTCAAAAACGATCTTGAGAACTGAAACAATAAATTTTGATGTAATTAATCCTTTGTACAAAATGCCATTTTGCGGGGGGGGGGGGGAGTGGGTTCTTTAGATCAAACTAACATTAAACCTAAAACAAGTATATGCTCAAAGCATTTCAATGCTCAACAGTTTAGTAGATATCCAGCTGATACTTTAACTCTGCAAGGATATCAAAAAGAAAACAACCATCATTTACGAACCTCATTTGTTTGATGTACCCGACACTATTGTTTCTGCAGTTAAAAAAAATTAGGAAAGGCACAAATCGAAAACAAAATTAAGGGATGGCACAAATTGACAATATTGATAATTCTACTCGATTTATAAAATCTAGGACTGATAACCGAATATTGATCATGTCAAGATATTTCCTTAATTTTGTGTTTTTATATGATATATTACCGGTTTCGGTTGAACAACTTCTTTGCATTCTTCATCTTTGTTCAGTAACTTCAATTGTTTTGACAAGTTTTTGAGACAAGGATCATATTTTGTACTTATAAAAAACGGCGGTTTTGCATATTTATCGTTTTTCTTTTGCGTGAAAAATGCTGCCCGTCTTTTTTAAAACCTCGTTTTTCCATTGGAGTTTCCGCTGCTAAACAGCACTGTTTTTAAGTCCGCTGTATGGTCTACGTTGTTATTATTTATTTCGTATCCATGTAATATGTAGACCACGAAACTATAGTTTCAAGATTGATCAACCCGGCAAACACGTGTTTATAATTATGACAAATATTATACGTTGGAGACTTTGTCGGTTTAACATTTTAAGTCTAAAATTCGCCATGAGCAAATCTGTTGCCTTTATAAATATGTATATCTAAGAAATCTATATTCGTCTCGGAGATGTTCAGAAGGAATTTTGGAAATATGTGGAAATTACGCCCCATTTGCGATCTCAAAGAATATTT
>JAULBM010297795.1:0-15085 GCA_032357055.1 Geukensia granosissima | reverse complement strand
CCAACTGTCTACGGACGACAACGCCGACGCCGACGCCGACATGCCCATAACATAATACGACCACAAAATTTTTGCGGTCGTATAAAAATATTAAGATTATACGTAATTTTACTTATTTGCATAAGAATAGCGTTAATAGTATTGTATTTGAATTTTTGCCGGCATCAATTTTGATGGCGTCAATTGATGCCGGCACATCTTCAAATACAACGTTAATTCCTAATTATATTTTTGTCATGACGGACATTGTTAAAAATAATCTGACCACGATGTCTTTAAAATGTCATTAACTTTTTGCCGAAAATAGGTTACAATAAAACACTGACGTGCCCTAAGCAGTAACGGTAAAGCTCTGAAAAATAATTAAAAAGGAGGTAGACGTCTGAAAAATTTCAAAATGAGACTACCTCTACTGAGGTTATAAAATAAAATAAGCCTTCAATCTTTTTTCATGTGAAAGCATCTTGAACTTAATTTTAACTGTTCAAACGGTATTCATGAATAGATATAAATTCATTCATAAAATAGTTTATGGGAACCATAAAACATGAATGAAACACTTATCAAAATTCAAAGTAGATGCATTTCTTTATACACAAGATCGTTGATGAATAAATACTCTATCTATATCCTTCAAAATGTCTTACAAATTTAAATTTCAATTCGCTGTAAAACATTTTTTCATTGCATAGGTAAGTTATCTATCAGTAAGTATAATCCTCGCATTAATTTGCATTCGAAATTGCTTTTTAAGGATACCTTTTAGTACAAATTACCAATAAAAGAAACACATCCCAGCGGATTTTTATATTAAATCAAGAACAATCCTTACGGATGAAAATTTCAATATGCGGGCATTATGCATGTGAAACATAAATATGTCAAATTTAATCGAGATTTAATGTACGTATTTTTCAAGATTTAGCACGTGGAGTGCATACTTCGTATCTTCGTGTAGTTAGTATGTTTTCCCATAAACTCGGCCTCCAGTACAAACTTTAATCCTAATGTAAATGAAAAATAAAATAAGATATGTTAAAAGCTCTTTTTGCCAAAACAAGCCTTTTATTAAAAATATAGGATAAAAACTAAAACATAATAAATTTGAAGATTGGTTTACCTCTGTAATAAAATGACACCCAATCATACAAAGGTAAACAAATAAAATTGATAAATTCCCCAAGGTTAAGACGGGGCAATAAATCCAACTATGTGCCTACATAAATCTCTTCTTTCAACTGTCAGCCATATCCTTCATTTCAGCTATAATCGTTATGTCATATCTTTGTCGTGAAAAAAGTACTGCATTTACATGTCAATTACCCTTGGGGACTATTTGAACAATATCAAAAACGGCCAATAGGCTGAGTCCAAAATGTTCAAAAAGCTGTAACAACAGACATCACGTCCAGATTATAAAACTTTAACGACGTTTTTTTGTTCCGAAACTTCACGGGTGTTTAATTCATTTTTTTCGAACACGACGAAAATAATTATTGTCTCCCTGTTTCAATCGCATTTAGTCTGACATTTTTTTTTAAATTTAGTTGCTCAATAAACTATTTAGGGAAAAGCAATTCCTCTTTTTTATCAGCCAGATTATTTTTTTCCAATACTCGGATTCATAATAAGTTAAGAATAAAAATGCATGTCATCCCCCTATTCATGTAAATATTAACTTTGGAATTTTGAAAAATACAAAATTTCACAGACACAAAAAATATAAATGGAGTTTGCTGCGCAAAAACGGAAGCAACTCTTTTCCAAAGAGCTTTGTATGTTTGTTGATAACTGCACGTCATTTTTTCTTTTTTCAGGTACAGCACAACTAACCGCGCAAAAAATAGAAAGAGCTTTTCATGAATTCATCAATACAAATAAATATAATGGTGCACAACTTGGAGTCATAGTCGATAACAGACTAGCCTTCACCAAAGCATATGGTAAAGGTCATGACCAAACCAACATCGAACTGTTGGCAAGGCACCAAATATCTGCAATATCAAAAGCATTTACATCAATTTCAATTCTGAAACTGTACGACGAAGGCAAACTCGATTTGGACACAAAGGTGTTTGGTGTTAACGGTAGTTTACCGGAAGTGACGCCCTGGAACGACAAAAACGTCGACAAAAGAGTGTATGACATTTCTATAGGAAATCTCTTGTATCATACTGCCGGATGGGATTACGTACATTCCGATTTTGCCGATCCGATGTTGAATTCGGTGTTGTTGGAAAGTGGTACTACGGTCAAGGATATCAGCAAAGAAATGGACCTCGGTATCGAATTAACATCGTATGACATAATCAGATACATGTTATCACAACGTCTGGATTACACTCCTGGAACAAAATCTGTGGTTTCTAATTTTGGATATGTGATTTTAGGAAGAATCATTGAGGAAGTAACGAATCTCCCATATGAAGAATATGTTAAAAGCGCAATTTTAAGACCGTGTGGTATGATGCATACTCGGATAGGAAAGTCGCACCGCTGTGTGAAGCACGATAATGATCCGGCGTACAAATGCAAAGTAAGTGCAGCCTTCGTAGACGCTGCTTTAGGCTGGGAATCAAATATGTATGACTTGGCTAGGTTTTCCCAGTGTATTGGCGGATCTGGAGATTTTTCCGTTGTTACGGACAAAATGGCGAACATTATATTAAATAAGCCAAATTCAGTCCCCGTGCAGCATAGTGACACGTGGATTGGACCTGGATTCCATGTGAGTAGTAAAGGGGCGATCTGGATTGAAAGTGAACGTTACACCGACGATCTGCTATTTTATCACACTGGGTTACAGACCAACAAACTGAAAACATTATTGGAAAAACAAAAGCCCACATCATGGATTGCTTTACTCGAAGGTCAGAATTATGCTCCCGTTAAACAGATAATGAGAGAAATGGTACAGGAGGAAACCCATTGGCCATCAGAAAATCACTTGATCGATGACATTTCCGATGTAAGCGTTGTTGCTGGAGACACACATCGAATTATCAAATATGAAATTAATGAACACCATTTGATGGTATTTATAAACGCAATTAAACTTTTGCGATATGACGTAAAATGGGTCCACGGTCATACATACGATGGGTCAACCATTTTTACTGTAATTGGCGAGAAGTCATCAAAGCCTGTTTACGATCAAGTCCTTGTCGAAAGTGGCTTGAGTGAAAAGAAACTTCAAACTCACAAACTTCATCTGGAAAAATCTCACTATAATATGACATTTTTACATACATACAGAAGTTATTCGCATGACAAACGGGCCGTTTTCTTGGGAATTTTCAGAAAACACGCTTATGCAAATACAACTATCATCCGATACGGCGAAGAACATTTTACACAACCCTACCGGAAATTACTCCGTCTTTTCGAGGAGGAGGGATTTTATCCCACATCTCAGTCTATTGTTCACAAGGGATTTGATGGACTAGTGTCGTTTATACTGGAGGAGGATAACGCCGCTAAAGAAAAGAAAGATTTCAAATCTTACTGTGAAGTAGGTCACCATAGACTGAACAATTTGGTAATGGCCAGCTTCCGTCATGGCCGACGGTTGAAATACCTAGATTCGTCAGATTATTTTGGAAGACCTGTATTTTCTGCAATTTTTATAAAAGAGAAAATGAAGAAAATAATGTTTAATAGTAACCTGAAAGAGGATGAATTAATGACACTTCTAGAAGAACAACAAGGGAATGACCTGCTCCCTTCAATAATTGTAGGTTATACGGACAAGAACGGTAATCTCAAATACGCAGCATATTTAGAACCGCCAATGTAAAATCTTCGTTCTATTTCCATATACAGGTGTGTATATATCGTTCAAATTCAATGTGTTTGTACGCACTGTTATACCGACAGTTAAGTTCGTACAAAATTATGAATTGGTTTTGGAATTAATAAACTGCAGTGTGATCCTTCATGCAATTGATAAAGCAGTTGACGATTTCAGAAGCCGTCTCAAATTGCGTGCATATTATGGATGTATACCTGTACGTAAAGGTCCTGCTTCGTTGCTTGCAATTTGCAATTTATATTTTAATGTATCTTTATTGTTGGGTAAAGTTTCTTTGAGGTTTGTAATTACAGACGGTTAGAATTTTATCAGAAACATAAACAGTATAGCATGTTATTTAATTGCATATTCCGATGTCTTACCCACTGACATGGAAAATATACGTAATTATGCAAACATACATGTACTAAAAACATGCATGTCAACCTGTCATGTTAAAAGCGTGAACTTTTGTGTTTTAAATTATGTTTAAAAAATAAATATTTGTTGAACAAAACCTGTTTTAACCGACCCTATTTATACTAAGAATATTGTACGGATTATTAATGTGCAATTTACATTAATACATATACGACATTTGATTAACAGATGAAAGGGTGACGTTGAGGTCTGTGTCACTGTATTTTTATTCTGAACTGACATGCAACAGAATAAATTCGTTTGCCATTGTACGTTGTAATGCATTTTCAGCAATATGCATTAAAATAACATTATAAATACAGTTTAACTGTTTGTATATGTACAATTTGTTTCCTTTTAATATTTACATGCGTGATGAAGGTAAAACTATACCAAATGACATTACGTACGATTTATAATTCCTTCCGTTCCGTCGGATCTTTGATTGCTAATAGTCACTTCCCTTGTATATCTTTTTGAATTATTTTTCACTGTCTATTTTTGTCAAAATTCAATTAAATTAAAATGGATACCCCAATATTTATTCCGTTGAAACTGAATAGTGTACTTGGAAATAGAGATATCCTGTTATCTATATTCTAAGAGGTCATACCAAGGTAGAAACCGTTTTTAGGATGAAGAACAACATTAAATTTCAAGCTCTGTTCTATTTAGTTTCTTTCGTTCATTAACCCTATATATATTTTATCATTATGCAATAGGTTAAATTACAGACGTTGTATTTAAATACAATAATTAATCGTTTTGACATGTTCTCACAATAGACGGGAATAAGATCGCGTTTCTCTCAATATTAGATTTCCAAACACTAATCCTGTAAGTCTTACAAAAAATGTCCTACTACATATATTTTCATCCGTCGTCCGTCCGTCCGTCTTTGTCCAATTACAAAATTATTTTCTCCTCTGAAACCTACTACTAGTAAATTTTTATGGTGGTCCTTAGTTGGTCCTCTACCAAAATTTTGACAGGCATTCATGCCCGCTTACCAAGATGACCGCCGTTACGAAAAAAGTGTGTTATTTTTTTTTTATAAAACCTACTTGTCTGCTTGTCTGAAACTATTCAGACAATTACATCGAAATTTAAGTGGGATGGTCTTCTATACCAAAACTGTGCACGGCATTAACATCCACCAACTAAGATGAATAACACAACCGAATTTAATTTAACACAGGACCTATCGGAAATTCACTTAAAAATCTTCATCTTTGGTGGACCAAAAATGTGTCAAGTATCCCAGCCGTCCAAGATGGATGCCGTTAATAAAAATAGAAAAACAGGGAGCAGTATGTGTAAGCTTCCCTAATACTCCCGAGCCAATGGAAACCTTTGGTGGAACTGCACATGTCCTTGTGCAATCAAATATCAACAATTGTCCAGTATTACATTTGCCTATCGAGGTGGCGCTTATTGTAGCATAGTACCCTATGTGAAATTCTCTTAAAAATTTCTTGATAGATTTCTGTTAGTGAATGCTGTTCTTGAATGAGCCTTTGTAATAGCGGTAAAGGGCTACGACAATAAGATAAAACAAGATATGTACCTTCCCAAAGTCAGAAATTGTGGTCATAGGGTTTTCTTTGTGTTTTGGTTTGTTACATGTACATGTACATTTTTGATAATATTCAGGTAAGAGCAGTACTATTTTACGCATTCAAGATTTTTTATTTGGGGCTATTTAGAACTTTTCACAAGGAGTGATATTCGAAGGCCTTATGGTGACCTCTAGATTTGTAAATTCCTCTGTTTTTCTCGTGGTTGGGGTGCAGTCTCTTCGACATTTACCCTATATCTTTTCATTTTCATAATCAGTAAACACTGTATTGCCGGGTGATTCAAACACATTCCAGAAATTGTGGAGAATCTCTTTGACTAGTGACACAGACTCGATTTTTCTCGTGGTTGGAGTGCTATCTCTTTGATATTTACCCATATATTTTCATTCAAACTTAGCTATAATACTGTACGCAACGCGCGAGTTTCATGTGAAAAGTAAAAATACAACGTATGGCGTAAATGACTAGGAGACAGCGCCAATTCTACAGGGCATCTGAAAGGATGGAATTCCACTACTTGCAACGAGCTCTAAATCACCCCTATTTAGAAACTTAAGTTAAAATGCCAAATGACAGTGAAATAATATCCAGAGGCCGAGAATGCTGAGCCTGTATCGCTCACCTGACATTGGGCCAATCGGAAACAAACATTAAATGGCCAATAGTTGGCAAATAGTGGCCATGATAGTTGTTTAACCTTATATACGATCTCCCATAGGTGTTTCCTGTCAAATGTTATTCCATTTGGTATTTTTAATGTGTCAGCAAATCAGAGTATTTTTAATGTTTCAGCCATTCAGAAACAAGAAACATCCATGGCGGCTGATAGGGAAAAATGAGCATATATTGTGAAGTACATTGCATAGTTGCTTCCTGTAACAGTTTGTTCCATTTGTCTAAGCGACTTAAGAGAGAAGACATTTTTTGTTTCAGCCAATCAGAAACGAGAATCATCCATGGCGGCCATATTGTAGTCCGATCAAGACGAAATGAGGAAAACTTATATGGACCTTACATTGATGCTCCATATCAAATATCAATCCATTTGGCGAAGCGATGTGCGAGAAGAAAATTGCTTTAATGTTTCAGACAAAGATTCATGGCGGCAATGTTTTTTTTTTGATAGGGGCAAAATGACGAAACTTTGTAAAGGACCATAGATGCTTCCGTAAAATATTGTTCCATTTAGCCAAGCGGTTTAAGAGGAGATTTTTGTATGTTTCAGCCAAAAACAAGAATCGTCTATGGCGGCCATGCTTTTTGTCCGATCGGGAGAAAATAAGCAAACTTTGTAAATGACCTTGCACAGATGCTTCCTGTAAATATTGTTCAATTTGGTCAAACGGAAATGGAAGAGAAGATTTCTTTTATCATATGATTTCTGCAAATTAGAAACAAGAATCGTCCATAACGACCATGTTTTTGTCCCGTATCCAAACTTTGTAAAGAACCTCCCATAAATGTTTCCTACAAAGTTTGGTTTCGTTTAGCTTAGTTGTTTCAGAGGAGGTTATGAAAATGTAAAAATTTACAGACGGACGACGAACGCCAAATTATGACAAAAGCTCGAATGGCCTTTGGCCGGAGGTGCTTCGCAAACGTCGCATAATACGACATCAGCACGTTGAAATGTTAAAGGTGAACAAAAGATCATTTGGGTAAGTGTGGACACAGTATTTTGCTGGACAAAAAATGTGTTACATTTTTCATAAGGAATGATTTGGCAAAATACCTATCAAAATCAGATGAAAAAGAAAAAAATTCCACATTATACAAAATTGAATTTTTTCCCCACTTTGACCCCTTTGAGCTAAAAATGATTAGAGATACAGAAGATCTGCTGACATACTTCTGAAAGCTCTCAATGAGACGAATCAAATGAAAAAAATCCCATCAAAATCAAAAAATAAATTTTCCCATATCCCACAAAATGATGCAAATTTACAATTTTCGGCAAATTTGACCCTTTTTATCTTGAAAACGGTAATAGATAGAGAAAATCTGTTGACATGTCATTGAAAGCCCTCAATGAGACGAATCAAATGCAAAAAATCCCATCAAAATCCAATGAAAAGTAAAAATTTAAAGTAAGAGACAGAGAAAGTCTGTCGAAACACCTCTGAAAGCCCCAAAATGAGACGAATCAATGAAAAAAATCCCATCAAAATCTGACGAAAAATAAATTTTCCCATATCCCACAAAATGACGCAAAATTTACACTTTTCGGCCAATTTGACCCTTTTTATCTTGAAAACGGTAATATATAGAGAAAATCTGTTAACTGACATATCATAGAAAGCCCCCAATGTGACGAATCAAATGAAAAAATCCCATCAAAATCAAATGAAAAATAAAAATTCCCATGACCTGCAAAATCACATTTTCAGCCCATTTTTCTCCTTTTATAAAAAAAAACGGTCAATGCTAAAAAAAATTGCTTGGAGTAACATTTGTTCACCTTCAAACAAGGAATCTTTTAAAACAAACCCCGTTCAAATCAGATGAATAATAAAAAAAGTTCAATATTTGAAAATAGGTCAAAATGTATCTTTTCACAACTTTAACCCAAATTATCTCAAAAAAGATAAGAGATATCAAATTGACATACAACTAAAAGCTCTCACTGAGAGGAATCCAAAAAAAATCCCATCAAAATCCAAATAAAAATAAAATTTTACCATACCCCAGAAAATGACATTCTTGGACCCTTTGAACCCTTTTTAAAATCGTAAAAGATACAAAAAATGCTTGGAGTAACTTTTCTGCATTTTTCACAAGGAATCAAATGTAAAAACCCCCATCAAAATCGGATGACAAATAAATGCGTGGCGAGGCCAATTTTCACCCCCTTGTAACTCAAAAACTGTTAGAGATAGAGCATGGCGGGAAGAGTCCATTTGATAGATTTTTTGACAAGGAACACAATGAAAAAAAACCTCATCAAAATTGGATGTAAATTTTAAAAAAATACTGAAAAAATATTAAAAAGCACCATTTGGCCCCTCATAAAAAACGGGGGGAGCTGGAACCTCCAAAATCGATCCCACACCATATATCACATAATAGGAATCTATGTAGAAAAATATCAAAAGAATCGGTTCATCCCATCAAAAAATAAGTTGCGGAAACCTTTGTGTCCACAGACAGTAGACGCCGACGCCGACGAAACCGACGACGACGACAACGCCATAACATAATACGACCGAAAAATTTTTGCGGTCGTATCATAAAAATGACAGAAAGAAAATCTAATTGCCACGAGTCCGCCTGACTTTGGATAAACGCATCCGACGGGAATAAACTAGCTAGTTTTGCTTTCCAAACTATTTCCTGGTGGTAAAAAGAAGGTAAAAATAAAATAAAAATAACACATTAAAACAGGTTGTATCTTTTATCTCTCAAAGCGTACAGTTTAATCAGAAATGTACAGGATGGCAAGCGCCGCCTACCGCAAATTTTCCTTTTGTGGCTATGGCAGAAATGTAACTGATTCAAGATCGAAAAAAGGAAATAGTGCATTGCAACACTGAACTTGCTACTAAAATAATTACGTGTAAATTTGAATGAATTCTGCTGAGTGCGTGGTTAAGTAAGTAGAAGCAGTAGAATAGGAATGGTTACCCCATTGTTCAAGATACTCACATATGTCTAAGTTAAAATGGCCACCAAAGCTCAAATAAAAAACAGAATAGATAATTCAATACTAGACTTTCTACTGGTTGATTGAATGATTGAATGATGCTTAAAGTTCAGCAACAAATACTTCATGGGTATTTAGGAAATGAGCATATTAATGAATGATGATGTATGAATCCTGCTTTGTACTAGACCCATATGCTGAGATGGATTTTTAATTTTCTAGCTCACGAAAGCAATAGCAAAAGTCATGCCACTTTACCCAGACACATTATTCTGATTCATTGTCGACCAGTCTTTCCTCTTATAACTAAAGCTGCGTGCTTGGTGGAGAAGCAACAAATACAAATTAAAATGTCTTTGGTTTGACCAGGCCGGGATCGAACCCTCTATACCTTCCGTTCTCGAGGAGAGAACGAGAACCATTACACTACTGGGGCTGTCGTCTTGCTGCAAAAGATTAGGTAAAAATAAGAGATATGGCATGAGACAGCCACCCACCAAGTGACAGTAGAATTTTAACTTCTACAGGTCCCATTATGGCCTTCAACAATGAACCAGAGTCCAAACAGAACTTAATAATTTTGTATGGTTTTTGTTATACGACTGTAAAAATTTGCAGGCATATTATGGTATGATGCTGTTGTCATTGGCGTCTGTAGATAGGTTAGTTTCCGTAAGATAACTTTTGTTCTAGTTAACCAATCCTTTTAATAATTTGGGACATTGATGATTGTTTAAAAATAAAGTTTGGTATTTTTTAGGGGATCTAGCCCCACCCCTTTTTTAGGGAGGGGCCATTAGGGGTTTTTCTCTTATTTGAATGCAAGTTCTTTATTTCTTGTCCATTTTTTTTCTTTGTATTCCCCTTGAAAAAGACACGTTATAGGCCACAAGCATCATGACCTATCTCTTACTGTTATTTAGATATGAGGGGTCCAAAAATGGCCACTCTCTAATTTTTAAAACTTTTTGATTTCTCATTGGATTTTGATGGGTTTTTTGCAAATTATTACTTATGAAAAATGCAATAAATGTTAATCTAAGCTTTTTTTTTCATAAAATTTACCTTTTTTTGTATAAAAGGGGTCAAATGGTTTTAAAAAATGTGATTTCGCAGGAGATATGAAATTTTTATTTTTCATCTGATTTTGAGTTTTATTTGCATTTGATTGCTCTCAATGAGAGCTTTCAGTAGTATGTCAACAGATTTTCTCTATCTTTTACTGTTTTTGGGCTAAAAGGGGTCAAACTGGGGGGGGGGACTCAATGTCATATAATATGGAAAATTTTTATTTTTCATCTGATATTGATGGGGTATTCTTCAACTGATTCCTCATGAAAATTGCAGAAAAAATTACTCCAAGCATTTTTTTTATTTCATTTTGAATAATACAGAAATTTTATTTTTCATCTCGATATTTTGATGGGGCTTTCAAATGATTCCTTATTAAAAATTTAACAAAAGTGACACAAGTTTTGAGGATAATACAAGTCAAAAAGATCACTTATCCGGTCATATTACTGTGACCAGCATTATACTGTGTCCAACACATTACGGTGTCCAGCACATTATTGTGTCCAAAAAAATACTGTGTCCACACTTGCCCAATGGTTCATTTGTTCACCTTTCACATGTTAACATGCTTTGGTGGTATCATGCTGTTTTTTGTATGTTTTTTTTATTATATTTTGCAGAAAGGATTTGTTCGCGTAGACTTTGATTATGTGTTATCCTCAGCAGAGCTAGCCAAGGAGGGTGGCTGTAAACATTTCTCACTGGTGTCCTCGCAAGGGGCTAATAAAAATTCCAGTGTTCTCTACACTAAAACAAAGGTATACTTTAATGTACAACATTTTGTGTTTTAGACCTTATGTTTATAGAAATGGTTTTTTGTTTCATTCTATTCTAATTTCACTGTTCACTGATTGCATTTTGAATTCTTTAGTTAAGAAGGTAATTTTATTATTATGGAACATTAAATATAAGGTTAATATGAACTCAATATGGAACCAAAAATGGTGTTACAAAAAATGATACACAATTCCTGACAATATAAACATCTTCTATCCAATTGTACATCTAGCCTATTTATAAATTCGGCACATTTAAAATGTTATAAAAAAACTGTATACACAAAGTGTTACGGACAGTTTGATGAACTTTTATTATCACAGGGCATAAAAAATGTAAAATGCATGGAATATACATACATACATGCACACTTTGTTATTTTCTATGCTTCAACAAGAAATAATAATTTGTTCCTATTTCAGGGGCAAGTTGAAGAAGCTTTAAAAGTTATACATTTTGACAGACTTTCTATTTTTAGACCAGGGTATGAGATTTACATCAATTTGTTATTATTAATAATCATAGTTATTCATTTCTTAAATGAGAAACTTAAAATTATGTCATTGTAGTTAGTGTTGAAAATCCTTCTTGGAGTAAAATTTTATTTCTTAATTTTGTCAAATATTAATAAATATTTGCCATGTTTTGATAAATTATGTTTGCAAAATCAAGGATATTAACACCAAAGAAGTGATACAGATATTATAAATGCAGATTCAGATTTTTTTGTGGACAAAGCCCTTCATTTTACAGATTTTGTTTTATTTATTTGACCATTAAATTTGCTATGTGAACCTTTACTAATGAATTCCAGGCCAGGAACCTGAATTGTTATTTTAGCTGGCCTAACTGTTTTAAAACTTTTTCAAGTATAACTCAGAAAATCGCTTCTATAATGTTACTTTGTCATAATCAAATATAGTACTGTGTTTTGATGAGATGACAAGGCATTACAAAGCCTCATTTTGGACTCTGGAGTCAACTGAAAATTTTGAAGCTAATATAATTTAAAAAAAATTTTTTAATAGTACAAAAAGTGTAGATTTCAAGATTTATCTATATTTTATGTATAATGAAAAATACATAAAAAATGTAGGTGTAAAACTAAACATGATTGCGCTCTATATAATCAGGATTGAAAACTACCTTAAAAAGTACCTGACAGCATATGTCTTAATAACATCTTATGGGAAATAAAGTTTTTAATTTAAATTAAAAACTGTTGTTTCCATTGTTGTAATAAATTTAATCTGCTTTGTAATGAAATATCCCTTTTTGAAACCAGGATTATCCCTTGTTGCATCTGTTATTACACATAGATATCACAAATTTTTCGCTTTATTTTTATGTCTGCTATTGTACCTCACCTTTTAAGAATATTGCATGAAAAGCTGCTGTAATACTTGTAAAATTTGTCTGTGTATTTTATATTACAAAGAGTTGATGTGTGATAGAGAAGATAAAATTTGTCTGTGTTTTTTATATTGCAGAGTGTTGATGTGTGACAGAGAACATAAAATTTGTCTGTGTTTTTTATATTGCAGAGTGTTGATGTGTGACGGAGAAATAAAATTTGTCTGTGTTTTTTATATTGCAGAGTGTTGATGTGTGATAGAGAAGAAAGTCGACCTGGTGAAGCATTCTTCAGGACAATACTTAAACCATTTTCTTACTTCTTTCCGACAGCAATCACCACACCAACGGAGGTGGTGGCTAAGGCACTAGTGAATGTGGCTATCAGTAAATCTGATAATACAACAGAACTGTTTGAGAATAAAGCCATCCATGCCTTGGCAGGAAGCAAAGAGTGTAAAGTCAAATCAAACAGTCAACAACCAGATGAAAAACAAGAGAACAGAGATTTGTAAACAAATGTACAGTGGTACCTGTGGAAACCAAAGTCAATTAAGAAATAAATAATATGTTGTGTGAAAAAATGTAAGGGCTTCTGTTTTTTCGATGGATATGGGTGCAGGGAATTTTTTTTACCAGCCCCTCTACATTGGGTCCCATTTCAAATGCCAAAACAAAGGTATTTTTATCTTTCTTAAATATGGTCAAAAGTGATCTAATATATTGGAAAATAAAGAATATTTACTATTCGAGGTAAAAGACATGCACTATGATGTCATTATTAAGTCATTTTTTGGGTCCATTCAACTAAAATAACTGAAAATGTTAGATTTCCAGTGATTTATAGGTAGATGTCCAGTGATATTTAATCCTTTCTCCTATCAAAAAACATTGAGCATATTCAAGAAATGCAAAACATTTTAATATAATTTGTAGTTGCCCAATGCCATCTATTCACAAATATAAAGTTGTTCCTTGTATGTGCAAAAAAAAGAAAGGGATTTTTGTGACCATTTAGTGACCATTTTGTACACAAAGGGTGCAATTTTGGGTAAAAATTAATTGTTTTCTGTAAAATTATTGTTTTTTCTATTAAGTGTACTGTGGAATCAGTAATTTAGTTTTTGATATTTTTTGCCCCCAAAAGGGCCTTTAATGTCCGTACTATCTTGTCTGCAAATGGATTTCTTTAGATTTTTCATAGGATTTGTGTGAGCACCTCTCTCAAACCAAAAATTATTTATTGGAATTTAATGTAATTTTATAAGATAACTTTTAAAGATGTTTGCAATACAAATTGATAAAAGAAACAGATTGGTAAAGGTACAAGATATCAGTATATCTAATTAGATAAAAGCCAAAGAATTTCTGGTAAAAAGTAAAAAACTTTCTTATCCATGTTATCTCCTGTAATCAACCATCTTTTTAAACAAAATTTGACCCTTTTTAAACCAGGATGTACAGATGGATTATTCTTCATTTACTGTCACTTTCTGTTTTAAAGGTTTCAGCTTTATAGGATGAAACTGTTATAATTTATTGTCATACACCTGTTTACCCAAACACTTCTTTAATCTGAATAAAGTTCTGTTTCACAGGTTTCACTGTACATTGGGGTGTACCAGAATTCAATCAAAGGGGTTTCAGGTGGCATTCTTTTTGTATTTTTGTTTAGACAGTAATAATCTTCATTTCAGCCTCTGAGGATATGAGTAAAGTTATTAAATACATAGTGGATGGAATCTTAGGTGCTTCCTGATCCTCACAAGTTCATTTTCTGGCACACCCCTTCAGAGTTAAATTTAACAAAGGGTTGTGTGCAATGTTTCTGTCGAACAAAGAAAAGGGAAGGTTTAAATTGATCCTTGACAGATCTATGTAAATGTAATGTTATTATAAGAAATATTTTTATTTATTATTATCCATGTCATAGATGCAAGCAGAATGGTTAGTGTTGATCATACATATGTATTATTAAGTTTGTGTGCTGTTTATAGACTTTATACTGTAGTGTTTCACATAATTATTGCATAGGGTGGGGACTGAGTGAATGGTAACTCCTGTAATAAAAAGTATTAAGAAAATCCTATAAATCCTTAATTTTTGTTAGTAAATACCATTTTTTTCATCTCACTCTGCTCACAAACAGCATTAAATTTGTTCCATTGCCAAATCTTGGATCTGTCCTAAAATGTTAGCTTGAGTTTTGGTGTGTCATTTGATATATTTCTTCAATAACTTCTTTGTGTAAAGGAAAATAAAAATTCAGATACGATGATTCTTATTACAATATTAAACTCCAACCACTGACAAAAGAATCGTAAAGTAGGTTTAAATGTTGATTTTATTTAATTTCTCTCCTTTATTTGGGTAGGGGCCTGGGTGGCCGAGTGGTCTAGGTAGTTGATTTAAACTTACCTGTACAGATCATTGTATCCTATCACCTATACG
>JAULBM010297784.1:0-15086 GCA_032357055.1 Geukensia granosissima | reverse complement strand
TTATATACTTTATTTACTGCCTACGGCAAAGTTTGAATGAAACAAACTCTGATTCAGCTTTATTTAATGATTCAAAAAGGATAAAATGACAAACAAGAACTAATATGATTATTTGCAAATGAAAAGATATTGAGTGAACTTCAGAGTGACTTCATTCCAACCACGAGCAAAACAGTGATTTTACGCTCCAAACAAAACACGTGTAGATGAGAAATAACACTGCCAGAAAAATGAAGCAAATAATATTCGGTATTAAAACAAACGTAAGGATGTTACTATCTACCTATGAAATAATTATAAAAAAAAAGATTTATGAAAATTTGATTGAAAGGACATTTTTTAAACTTTTTCTTCGGATGTTTAAAATTGAAGTTCACACCGATCGAAGAAAAAAATTAAAACTTTATGGGACAAATTTTTGTCCCTCTATTTCCGCTGATATTCGTGTTGCCCTAGACGTATTTTGGACGACATATTCTTTTTTCTGTTTTTCTTCCAATGATTTTCTCTGCGCTTGTTCGAATCAATGTCTGGACAAAATAGAACTAAACGTTTCAGATAGTTGGATACCCATGTGACGCAGATTTCCAGGATGACCGCAAAATGGCAAAAATCTCAATGTTGACCGATTTAAATGAAAATTTTTATTTTGGATATATTTAGGATGCAGTGAGAAAGTATTTTCTATAAGATTGCCTGGTGTGACATCTGCTATAGTTCGGAATATCAATTCTATTTACTAAATGATAAATATAAGCTTTGTATACGCAGAGATACTGTGCACCGTAGAATATTTCCATATTTGATAGTGATATTTCACATGGCCTTTCTTTACGAGTTCGGCTACGTACAAAATAACATGAACAACAAAGACTTACAGTTAACATCTTCTTTATCGGGGTTTTCAGTTTAAATATATACTGTTTTGACATACATGCTAAACCTTACCAATTTAAAAGTCCTATCGACCTTTTAGTTTGGATTAATCATTGTAAACTTTCATTTTTTAAAACGACCCCTGTTTATTCCGAATTCAAAACTAATAAACAAGTCCTAATTCCTTATGTGTATTGAATTTAAACCAGTCCTGTAAAATCGATCATTCTGATTCAGATGCAGGTAATTCTTTACCTAAATGCACGTTTATTAAAACGTTACGTTACGAATATCAAATGGTTAGATTGATTTCCAAAGTTAAATGGGGATGATATGTTTGGTGCTCACTCCAATTACAATCTGGAAATGTTCACGTTAAAAAAGTGACATATTTCATATTAAATCGTTTAATTTAACTTAAATGGAAAAAGAAGCATCTATTTCATCATCTATAAAATGCCTGAGACAAAAAATATTATGCTTGAATGATTCAAGATTGTAGTAAAATTATTTTCTCGTGCAATCATTTTTAAACAAAATGAAATGATTCATCCAAAATAATGTTTAGTCATCAAAACTGCAAATCTGTTTTTATCACAGTTGATTTCTGATGCATGAAAAGCCTTTTTAGAAACAGTCAGCTGTTACCTTGTTTCTTAGTTTTTCATCATCCCCCTATTTTAGTTGATACCTTTTGACATTATTTTTCATTTGATGTTTAGTATATTGATGTCCCAATGCCAATTCATCCACTTGTCCTATCTTTATATTGATGTATACGACTGATTATTGGAAGACTTTTGCGTCTAAAAAATGACAAATTATATTCATTTAGCTGTAGAAAATCATAATCAAATATAATTTCTTTTTTATTGTATGGTATGAATGTTTAGAAATCTTTATTCGGAGAATTTCTTATCAGACAGTTCAAAGAATTCGATTGAATTGAGTACTTGGAAACAGGTAAAAACTTTATCTGCATATACCTGCATCTATTAAACAGTTGTTTATTTTAGTTTGTTCATCCGACATTGTTTTGTTTACTACACTATTATATATATATATACAGTCATTCTAATAAAAATGTCGCCTACATAATTATTTTGGTTTCTTGTTTTCATTATTTTATTGGCAGATGAAATCGTAAACCCGAGTGTGCGGTGGTATCTTTTAAACTGCATTCTGTCTCTTAAGAGATTTAATAATACATGACTTTTTTACTTTTTTTAAATATTATTTAACAAACATTATTTTTTATTATTAAATGAAAGAAAACGTATTTGTTAGAGAAGATATTGCAGTTGAGAAACAAAGTTTGAGATCATTTTAAAAGTTTAAGATAAAAGATAAGAAAAAAATAGAAGTTATGAAAGGCCCGCACAAACACTATGAAAGACATAAACCGTGGCCAATTAAAAGAGGAAGACAAACAAATCAGTTCATTAAAAAATTCATAACTATCGATTGATATAAGTTGTGAGACAAACCTACATACCTATAACTTTTGCAATTATACATACCAGCTAATATACATTATTTTTAGAAAACACAGGGTTTTTTTTTATCTCACATGGATTATTTTATTTGGATGTTGGGTCTTTCATAGGTGTCCTTTTAGACTTTCTTTCGAAAATCCATCTCTCCAAATATCTTTTAACTTCTATGTGTAATCAGAATTGCGACTTTTAATCCGGCCAATATTGACTCCATGAGATGTCATTTTTTCTGAAACGCTTTGATAAATGGAGCTTGTGTTATGCTTTTTATTATTTTTTTTTTTTTTTTGCAAAATCGAGTCTAGCTTGAATTAGAAAACTCCTCACTTCCTACACTGTCCTTATTTTGTATTTGATTGTTTGATTGAAGAACATTTTTGGATGATGAAAATCACGTCTTCTATACTAATTATTTTGTTTCTTCAACATTTTCTCTTTGTTTATATAATGACTAGACATGTATATGCTAGGTCTAATGTTAAATGATTTTTCGAGTATTCAGGTGGGGGCGGTCAGGTTTAAGGGAGACAGGGAGAAATAGGAGCGAGAATGGAGAAAGGGGTAGGTAGAAAGGAGAGAGGGGGCATTAGTATTGAAATTGATAAGTTATGTTATGATCTTGCAAATTTCCAGTTTTCATATCTTTTCATATTACGTTATGTGATATTCGTCTTCATACATAAATAATAATAGTCTAATTAAACTTTAGGTATGATGTTTTCGTACATTATAAATCCTATAATATAGTAATGTTGGTGATTCGACTCTTATTTTTATTTATAAAGCGGCGAGTCTCATTAGTGGTCTCCGCTTTTGTACGTTAAATGTTGGGCCAAAATATACAACTGGGAGACCTCAGAATGTACGTGATATTGACAAACATCATACATAGATTTGAACACAAAAATTAAATTACTTTTTTGTGCACGATATCGTGATGACGGAATAATGTACTTTACTGGTTCAGAAGAACAAATACACAACTGGCAAATTTAACTCATAGACACTTGAAATTCACTTACGAATTTTGTAAATCACACATTACTTTCTTAAACACTGTGATATACAAAGGAGAACGCTTTCAGACCACAAGTGTATTAGATATAAAAACATATATCAAACCAACAGAAACTTTTCAATACCTAGAAAGAACTACTTCCCACCCACACCCACAAAGCTTTCATCAAAGGAGAAATAATAAGATACATAAGAAATACCAACTGTAAAACTGAATTTCTAAAACAAGTCGAAGCCTTTAAAAGAAAACTACTAGATCGAACTTACTCAGAAACAGAAATCAATAGCATAATAATCCACACTATCAATCTAAACCGTAAAGACTTACTACGAAAATCGGATAAAATAATAAACAAACCACTGTTAATGGTAACAAAATATAACTCAGCTTCAACAAAATTGAAAAGTATAATTGCAAACATCGGAAATTGATTCGACAAAACAGACAATGAGCTGAATTATTCAAGAAGACACCTATGCTGGCTTTTAATAAAATAAGAACTTACAAGAAAGACCTGCTAACATCTGAGTCAAAACAAATTAGTTGATCGTTCCTGTGAATAACTTGCATGACAAAACCACTTATTGAAAACGATAGCCGGTGTATGGTCTAAATAAAAATATTTTGACACTTAACAAATAGACTACTTTCAACATATAATAAACATCATAAGTCGGACCACTGATGACAGCAGACTCCGAGCATTTGACCCAAAACACTCCGCAAACACCGGGAAAAACTTTTGTATCATGAGTGAGTTTACGATACTTTATT
Source organism: Geukensia granosissima (assembly GCA_032357055.1). Lineage (NCBI taxonomy): Eukaryota > Metazoa > Mollusca > Bivalvia > Mytilida > Mytilidae > Geukensia > Geukensia granosissima. The sequence continues at coordinate 10,922 of JAULBM010297784.1, read as the reverse complement.
TATTACATAGACATTTTACTGACTTTTATAAAATTAGCTTTACATTAGTAGTTTATTTGTTTGAAGGCTGGAGACTCATAAAATGGGATGGGAGAAAGGAGAAAGGGGGAGAGAGAAAGGAGAGAAGGGGAGGGAGAAAGGAGAAGAGGGGCGGGAGGAAAGAGAAAGGTACCTCCTGTCCGACCCAATTCAGGACTGGACTTAAGCTTAACAGCTCCATTGTCGTAATAAAGTCAATTTTAATTCTTCTGTGGCGCATAACTGTTGTAGGCAATGTCATTTCCCTATCTATTACCTCTTTGTTATTTGACCAAATTTTTAGCTGTGTTACTGTCATCTATATGAATGATGAGTTATTAAATTATAATCGAGTAAAACGTATTTGGAGGGACACCTCACACATTCATTTATAGAAAACGTGTTTGTGACCTCAAGTGATTTTTTAAACAAATTTGTATGTGCCACATATTGCCAAGATCCATGGATTCCCCAACTTTATTTTCGGATAAAAGTTTTGGATTATTCTCTCTTGTAAAGCTTTGTACCTTCCTTCCAATCTCTATCCAGGTTTTTTGTTCTTGCAATGTGATTACTGTTCATCATCCTCAAAAACAAAATAGCTTTAACAATTTGATCCTCTTTTAAGAAGGGTTTAAGTTCAGGTTTGCAATACTAGTTATTGCCAAAAGGTCTCAACGATGGGGAAAGTTCTATTACTTCACTGTTGACCTCATCTGGAAACATCGGCTAAAATTAGCTAAAGTGTATTAATATATCATGTAGTTCTTTCCGCTTAACATAAATGGAATAATAGTATTTCCTTAAATGACATTTTGAAGTGTGCTATGGTGAAAATTAGGATGGCTGCAGAAAATATACTTGTTACATTTCTATTTTTCGGATCATTGGAAATATTTTGCGCGAATAGGGTTTGCAGTAAAATTCAAAGGTAAACCTATCAGTTAGTTTGTACATCTTGACACTCTCGTTAATTGAAATAGTCTTACATTTTGGTGCTTGTCATATTAATTAAGGTAATTGTGTTTGGGAATAAAACTTATATGTTTATACCTTTGCAAACAATCATGATGAAATAGGTTCAGTCGAATGATTTATTAAAGATGTATTTTTAAGTTGACTTACATGTTATATCTTTATATGAGAAATTTTTTACGATATACAACATTAATTACCATATACAAAGTATCAAAATTTAAGATATTTTCCTACGACGGGTTAATGTAGACAGCCATACAGTTTTGCAAGATTGTCCTGTCCCCCTGAGCAGCACTTTGGAACATTTGGTAGAAGCTGTTGTTAGCGATTTTTTTTCACGATAAAAACTTACCTTTCTGTGAGCCAATCAAGACATTTGTGTTTAGCTTTGATATCTGAAAAAGATCCTTTTATTAACTGACTATTTAGTTCTTTTAATTACAAATGCAAAAGTTTAAATAACTTCATTTAACAGACTATATTATTAGACCACGTGTGTTTTCATTAAAGCAACAAAAATGATTTTCTGTATAGAACACTATAATACCTTTTTACATTATATGAATACATCACTACTTTATATACTCTTATTGTTATGACATAATCACTTCTTTAACAGATTATTTTGAATACTTTCTTGAAATAAATACATGATTTTCATCAACTATATGCATATGGTCTTGGTGCCAACACCATAGCATTCAAAAGTGATATTACAAGTTCTTAACTGTATATTTTTAAAATCTTCACCAAAAATTTAACTTTAGCAGAACTTAGTGTCAAAACGTTTTCATTTTCTGAAGTAAAATAAAACCTGACAGAACATTTTGTTCGAATTTAGGCAATCAATTATTTAATAATAATAAAATACTGCAACTTAATTGTCCCCTTACTTGTTATGTCGTAGGTGTTTTTAGAAAACGGTCAAAATAAAGAGTAAAACTGTAAAGGAAACAATAGTGTTACAATTCATTAAGCCAATCTGTCAGCATATTTCTGTATCAATATTATGTGTTGCAATTTTGGTAACGTTTTCAATTTCATTCTTTTCACAGCGTAAGCTTCGGTGGGCGGATGTTTAACTACACACTTTATTTTTGCTGCGATAATTATGAAGAATATAAAAAAGAAAAATGCAGAGGTATATGTACATTATGTTTGTTTTATATGTTGGTGGAAATAGGATGTAAAACAGTCCAAAAATACCTAAATTTTAATCTCGAAATCAAAAATAATCATAGCTTAAATGAGGAAGAGACACAAACACTTACAGAAAACTAAGGATTTAGCAAAATTAACATCTTATAAGAAGGGGCGACTCAGGGATGATTATCAGCTTCTGCTTATTTGACAGCAGTGTTGTTACTTGTGTAATTCAATACCAATCATACCGACTTTTTGGTGCTTTCGTGAGCTAGAACGTAAAAAAATCGGATTCAGCGTGCCGGGTTTTATTCATCGTCATTCATTCAAATACCCTCGTCCTGAATATGCATGAAATATTTGTCACTAACCAACATTCATTCAATCAATCAATACCAATCTTACGTCAGTTAACTACAATACCGAATTTAAAATTTTGAAATACATGTAAAGAAAAGAACCAATTATATCAACAGATGGCACGACTGGTACTGTAACAAAATAGAACAAACAAACAAATTAATTGATTAGTTAAATAATTGCCTTTATGCAGGAAGCATTTCGTGGAAATTGAACTTTTTAATTCATGTTAATTGGTTTGATGTCAGTTGCTAAGCGAAACCACTTAAACAGATGAAATGAATTGAAACATTCAATATAACAATATTATTGTAATCACAGTGAAATAAATATCTAAAAACTAAAAACATTGAATCAATAAAATTGCATCGAATCACGATATCCGCAGAAATGGGGAAAACGTGATCAATTGACCTTATTATGCAGTAAAAAGATGAAAGATGTAAAACATGAAAATTTCAAGAAATTTGAACCATACATTTCTCTGGAAATATAGTAATTTCATCATCAAAAAGTTTGATCACTAAGATGCATTTATTTTAATATAAAATGATGCTTTATTTAAAACGTTTAGATGATTTTTACAGAGTTATTTCCCTTAGGTGTATGGTACCCCCTTAAACGGATATTTTTTACAACTATATCCCAATAATGTTTAAAAATAAAATTATCTGATTGTAATCTTTATATTTGGCTTATCAGCATTCTATGTCAATTAATATAACAAGAAATTCACAGAGTTTGACTGATATTCCAATTTTGTACCCTTGTGTGTCTGATGAAGGTTAATCAACGCAGTTAAATTTGGCTTTTTAATATTTGCTATGAACATATTTAAGTTGTGGATCGTGTGTTTCAAGAATATAAATTTCATATTCTTCTTACTAAAGGACGAGGGTCGTTTAGGCCCATTTTCGGCTCAAGAATTTGGCTAAAAAAATGAAAAGTGGTAAATTTCCATTATTTTATTGTTTTTGTATTGAATAATATGTCTATAAAAAGAAAATCAAACAGAATTTTTAGTTTAATTAGCTCTACAATGGTACAGATGACACATAGAAAATGCCTTTAATGTGAAAATACCAAGAAATTAATTAATTTGATGCAATATTTGATACTATTTTATGGATTTTAAAATTCTTTTTTGAACCAAACCCCTACAAAAATTAAGTATTTTACCGAAAATTTTAAATTTGTGTCGAAATAGTCAAATAAACAGTTTTATTTTGTCGAAATGACGAAAAGTTTACAAGAAAAAGAAATGAAATATTAAAAGACGATTATTAAACAGCATTTTCACAACAACCTATTGTTTTGTAAAAGAAAACATAAAATTCAGGCCAAATATGGGGCTTAACGTACCTACTCCATTAGCATTGATTACCGCGAAGAAAGGCTTATGTTAAATATATTGAGATGTATTTTTTATTTGTAATTTAGAATTTGAGTGACTGTCCCATATATATATATATATATATATATATAGGTCTAGTGTAAATAATTATAACAACACTAAATGAACAAAATATTACAACATATAAAAATAAAAATTGAATGGAGCGAAATATTTCGGTCTACTAAAGTCACTGTGAATAATTTGAAACTTAAACTCGGGTGAGTCAAAATAATTTTGAAAGATTTAGTTCGTTATGAACGTCGAGCTCAAAATTATTGATATTTACAAAATAAAGTTTAATTATAAAAAATATTTTGCAAACTACTAAGACAGCCACGTTATGTTTACGTTTTTCTTAATGTTTTCTTGCCGTCACGTTCATTTAAGCCATCCGGCTAAAGCGTTTGGAGCTGGTAAATCCAAAATTGCTCACTCAATAGCCTTGCCGCATCATCCCATGTAGAGTTCTGCTCAGTGATTTGAAAAATGACTTTCTCAAACGGGCGGCCATTTGATTTAAGATGACGTGTCAATGGACAATTTCTGTTGGTTTCGTAAATAGAACGATGGTTGTTCCACCTTAAGTTAAATGCAGTTTTTGTTTCTCCAACATACTGTATTTTCCATATATCACATGTCAAAATGTATATGTAGTTGCTTGTCTTGCAATTTGTTTGCGTAAAAATTGTGTATTTTTGACTGGTGGCTGTGCTTTCAAATTTGCATGATTTTGCTCATGTGTCGGACGCTGCTAATTCACCATATTGGACGTTTTTATCGTCATATATGTGTATCTGCTTACAAAATGTAAACTCACTGTCTTTTTGAAATTTTTGTGATTTCAAAGAAGTTATGATAGATATTCTACATCCTGTTGCTTTTATATTTACACACCAACATATTAGGTTATGAGGTTTTGTCGCTGGTTTATGTGATTTTCCATTTATCTAACTGGCTTCATTATTTTACCAGAACTAAAAACGAACGAATTTGGTTTACATGTATTGTTTTACGCCATATTTAAATAAACGTAATAATATTTTCCTATAGAGTTATCGATTCCGAAGTTATAATTCTACGAATTTTGACGTCAAATAAGAAAATGAAGTAAGAAAATTGACATAAGAAAGCAGATGATCATTTACGTCAAAGTTTGCGGATACTGGAGAGGATTCTTGATGAATTGATACATGTAGTGGCGATCTTTTCATATTAAAAAAATTAGTCTTTAAATTATTGGAAGATGTTAATCAAACTATTCATCGATAAAATAAACCATAATTTGAATTATTTACTTTTTCTGTGTACAGAATGTGCATCTGGGTTCACATCAAAAGCTGGAGAAAAGTGTACGCCATGTTCAGAGGAAACATATGGATACAGATGTGCTGATGAATGCACGTGTGTTAAAAACCAAAGGTATACAACATGTTTTTTTAACATGTGATATAATATATTAGACGTGTATATTGATTTATTGAGTTACAACTGCATTTTTAATTCATTTTCAATGATTTGTAATTTTTGCTTGATTTATTAACCTGAATAATTATCTCACCTTAATTTTGTTGACATCGGACATTCAGTTTTATGTCATGACTTCAAAATACACGACTTCAAAATATTGATTACTGCCTACTAATGTGATTCAACATGGCTCAATTCAGGTGGATTACCTACACCTTCGATTCGATTATAAACATTAAATGTGCATAGGCCATATCTAAATTCACAATTCGAACATTTACTTTGAAAACACTAGTACAACCAAATGGCCCCTTGGTTTTTCACCTTGTGAAAGTTGTCAGAATTGTCTGGCATAAATTTTACCATGTTTAATTTAACAGAAATTGTCCGAAATAATTATAATTTTAAACACCTGAAATAAAAAAGAAGGTTTCATTCTTTGTATTACACATGGTAGATTTCTCTCCTTTTGGATTTGCCTGCCAATTTCAGTTTGATTGGATATCCCCACTATATTTTACAGTGTTTGGGTTCCGGCTGTCCTGTGTTTGGGTTCCGGCTGTCCTGTGTTTGGGTTTCGGCTGTCCTGAGTTATGGTTTTAAAGCTACTGGCAAGAAATTACTCCTTGAAATAAACATATAACATTTCAAAATTCACAATATTTATTCAACGTTGCTAAGTTGTATTTTGAAACCACTGGGTTGATGTCTATGTTGCTGGACAAGAGGGCCCAAAGGCTATTCACCGGCCTAGTTGTCAGAATTGTCTGGCATGGATTTACCAAGTATTATTTTACAGAAATTTTCGGAAATAATTGAAGTCTAAACTTCTGAAATAACCATTTATCCCAAATGTAATGCATTGTGTCTGGACAAGATATTTCACTCATTTTTCTGCATGTTGGCATTCTGTTTTCGGCTGTAGGTTTCTTAAGAGACTGTTATTAAATTTGTTAATTCAGCAAAAATTAAATTTCTAAGACCTTTTAGTTTCCCACTAGCAATTATCAGATTGTTGAACGCATAAAACTACGTTTAAAATTCCAAAAATGTTGGCGTAAATGGTTTACTTGATAATCTTTGCAATGTCATTTTTCTAGATGATCGTTTTGCTAAGCTAATGATTTACGCATCACTAACATTTATAAGTCAAGACATATATTGACAAAATATATACACTAAGGCTTCTGTTTTTCATATTTTCCTGCATCATGCATATTATGTGAAAGATTTGATATTACAATAAACGTCGTTAAGTAAGTTTTGTCAATGAATTTCTTTTTTATATGTCGATACATTATTTTTTCTAAAAGTTTTTTTAAAGAAATTAAAAGAAGAACAATCTAAAATTAAAGAAATACTTAAGACGTAATAATGTAATAATTTACAAGGGTCTAGTTTTAATCCAGGCATGGGTCTAGCATTTGATTTTTTGATTATTTACCAGTGAAATTTTCACTTTTACACTTTTCGGCATTGGTCCAATCTGCACGACGGTTATTTTGGTATTTTTAATCTACTGTTTCGATCGTGTCTTGTATTTGTTTAATGTAAATTTCCTATTTCTTTTATTGTCATTACAATCTGTAGTTGATAATACTGTTTAACTTTTAGAAAACAAATGTCACTTTCAACCACCAATGTCGCATCTTTTTGGTTAATGACTTGTTGTTTTTTGGATATATTTTATCATCTATACATATCCTTATTATTTTTTAATAATATTAAATCCATATTTTTAGTTATCGATTATAACTTACCGTCGGATTTTAATAAGACAGGTTCAGTGGGAAAGGAGATGCGTACCAGCCCTGAACACCTGGGCTCACTCACCTTTTTTGTGTTTGTTTCGAAAATATTTCCTTAATTGAAGTATTATTGTTCTGTTGTGTGTTGGTTTTATCTTCCTTAGGCAACGGTTTGTCTTCTGACCTATGATTTCGTTTGCCCTTTTAGATATCTTCGAGCTTCCTCTAGTGATATTTCAGAAATAACTAATGAAAAAAACGCAATTTAAAAAAAAATCACGTATAGAATTTCATTTAGAAAAGTTTTATATCCTTTTCAGGTGTGATAATGTACGTGGATGCGTCGACGAAGGCGAAAAAGAGATAGCCGTCTCAAACTTAAATATGACTACAATCTTAACCAGTGACACAGAAAACCCAAGCAAGTTTTAATAAATGTATCTTGGTCAAGCAATTTAAGATAAGCGCTTTGTTCGGATTCCAAATAAACGGTATCTAAGTGGAAGTCATTTGTCATCTAGACTGTTTTCTACAGCACACATATTTACCAATATCTCAATAATAGTGGGAAGTATGCTCCACTGTGTGCGCATTTCAAACTCTCATAAGCAGAATTAAAACAAACAAATTGGAAATCCGAGATGCCAACAAATAGAGAAAATACTAAAATCCTCCCAAATCGAAATAAGGACAAGATAATGGCAGATTTAGTGGTTGGGATATCTATTATGATTAATACATATCGCAGTCCACGTAATTTCAGTGGTTAAGAATTGAAAATGAAACAATTTCAGTGATTAAGAATTTGAACAACACAGAAAATTTTGATTTTTGTTCTTCATCTCAAAGTCATGAATGTGAAAAATTATGTCACAGAACTCAGACCACTGGGCTGGTGAATAGTTTCTGCAGCCCCTGGTCAAGAAGCAGTGGTATCGACCCAGTGGTTAACCTGTCATTAGCAGCAATAGCATCAAGTCCGAGGTTGAAACATAGTATAAGAATTGCGGGAATCCAAAGCAATGGAAAAAAGAAGCCAAATTCAGCTATATTGACATCTTTTATCAGTTATCTCTTGGTTACTCGAAAGGCGTCATTTAGGTTACATAAGTAAAATCGAACGACGAGATCAGATATCAATTAAACTGATAACTAGTAGACCATCAAATGATTATGAAAAAGGATCGATGTTTAACAATCCGTACGTTGATAATTGCTGAACAATAATATGTTAATCACTTTTCAGCTGAAATGTCCTATTTGGATACCAGTACTTCCAGTAGAGGTACCTCTTCAATCCAAATTCCAACTAGGAACATAGTCGCGACGTCAACATCTGAGGAGCAGACACACCAAATAACACAAAAGACTACCAAAAACAGAGGTGACAATATTACACAAGGTATTATTTAATTAGCGAGGAAAAGGTGTGGTTGAAAATCTTAGCAGATACATTTTTGAAGTCCGTCTGATTTCAATGTAGTATGAAATAAATATTACACTATTTGAAATTATAAAAGGTCTATGTATGTGTATCTAGAATCCACAGTGAAAGCAATAACAATCATAAAGCTCATAAATGTAAATTACTGCCCCTCTGTGATTAATATCAGTGGTTGCCGGTGTTTAAATGATTATTGCTAAAAGTAAGAATATGGTATATGCATGTATGCCAGAAAGATACGATCAACAACGTACGTGTATACGTTTATAACAAATGCAGTGTATTAAAAATTTAAATTAATCTGCGTATAAAGAGCTTTTCTTTATTTACCTTCATCAGACACGCTAAAGGGCAAAAACAGGAAGACCAGTCAAACTTTATGAATGTCTAGATAATTCATGAACCAAATAATATACACAGTTCTCGGCGTAATAAACTCGAACCCGTAAGCCAAATATAAGAAAAAGGTGTTTTACAAATACAATGTTAAAAAGAGGTAAACTGTCTTTCCAACATACATTTCAGTATTCGAAAATGAATATAAGTGCATACAACTGAAGCACGGGGAAGCTTTGGACGACCTCCACACAGCACAAGAGAAGAAATCCCTAATAATATTTAAAAGACAGAATATGGAATATTTTTGTTCGTCCTCCGGTTTTAAATTGATTATGTTGTGTTAAATATATTATATTTGGGGACCTTTTCCAGCTTCCTGTATTGTATTGATCCCTGTGTATTGTTGAATATCGCAATGTAACCTATAGAACTTTAATTTCTACTGTTAATTGGTGGATGTTTGTCTCATGGGCAATCGTACCATATCTCCCTTTTTTAATCCAATGTGCCCGCATAATTCAGAAATGAAAAACTTTTTGTTTCCAGATATTGGAGAAACTTTCAAATCGTACTTATTATACCTAAGTCAGGAAGCTGTAGACAAATGGTTGTCTTTGCTTAAAAAGTAATTAACTGCTATTCGTTCACAATTTTTCAATAGTTTAGGTTATGAATAGTTTTACTTGGCCTTTTACAGCTTCCGTTATGGAATGAATCTCAAGTGTTAAGTCCATTTTGAGTAATTTTATCATGTGTTTTTCATCATAATTGAAGACTATTATGGACCTGTAGAAGATATATTTCGACTGTTGTTTGGTGGATAGCTGTTTCATGCATCTCCTTTTTTCAATTTAGTTCACCCATTTTTATGGGGCCGCATTGTCCATGAATGTGTGTAAATCAACCTTGTCTTGGAATAAAGCTTACATTGAATTAAACGCACTTTATATACATTGTGTATATTCAATTTTGACAAATTGTTGTTAGACTATATGAAACCAATCGACAAATAAATTTAAAAAAAACATTAAAATATGTTTTACATTTAATATATATATGAATGTGGTACTTGCGCGTTGCTAGGCATGACTCGAATTCGTCACATTGATTTGCATTTTCGCCTTTGTAAATTACAGGTGTGGTCAAACAAGATATTCTAACATATTCTATAGGAGTTGCAAGTAGCCTTGTTCTAGTTGGAGCTGGAGTTGGAACTTTTATTTTTTGTTTCTGTTGGAGGCGATTAAAAAAGAAAACCGTTCTTCATACTTCAAGTTCAGCAATACCTTTCTCTAATCAGTCACTGGACTTGCAGGAAGACCACTCGTTTAGCACATTTAGCACTAATCAGCATGAATATGAATATATTGACGAGAACAATATGTGTCGCGAATCAGTTTTCAATAAGAACATAGTTAGCACAATGAGCACATCTTCAAACAACTCAATTGTTATTATGTGTGGTGAAGATGGCAGTGGATATCTGCAGGCTTGTAATTCATTGATATCATTAAGTGATCAGTCACTGGACTTGCAGGAAGACCACTCATTTAGCACAAATCGGCATGAATATAACTATATTGACAAGCACAATATGTGTCGCGAATCAGTTCTCAATAAGAACATGGTTAGCACAGTGAGCACATCTTCAAACAAGAACTCAATTGTTATTATGTGTGGTGAAGATGACGGTGGATATCTGCAGGCTTACAATTCATTAATATCATTAAGTGATCAAAATGATACTTATAATCATTTTTCATATAATGATACAGGGGAACAGGAAGGCATAGACAAGTTAGGGAATACTCTGGACACACCAAACACCGAAGGTGCAGATGAATCAAAAGAATATTATCAAGTGAAATATCTTGAATTACAAGTTTGAGACAACCTTTTGTGAAAATCATAGAGGAAATTATCTGGGTTGTTGATAATAAAGTTATATTCATTTGATTGATTGATTGATTGTTGTTTAACGTTCAGTGGCAAATATTTCATGCATATTCAGGACGAAAACAAGTTAAAC
>JAULBM010297763.1:0-15087 GCA_032357055.1 Geukensia granosissima | reverse complement strand
TTCCCTACCCCTCAACGCCCGGTTCCCTACCCCCTAACTCCCGGTTCCCTACCCCCTAACTCCCTGTTCCCGTCCCCCCTTCTCCCCCCCTGTCCACCCCTCAGCATTAATTAATGGGCAGTTAAATATAGCCGACAAATAAAACTTCGTACTATGTGAGAATAAGATTAAAACATGGCATAAAAAGATAATTTTGATTCGAAGGACAAAATGGCGGCCTCTTGTAACCGAGGAGAACAAAAAAAGCAGGTTCGATTTTGAGCCGGAATTAAAGAAGCGAAATATAAATGTACGGAAATGAGATATACGGAAACCATTCACTTGCAGGTTTCAGGGAAATTAATGAATATCCTATGCACTGCGGATCCATGCATACAAAACTATTTTGTTTACTAAAAATGTCGACCGAACGCTTGTTTACATTTTGACGTTATAATTTCGGCAGTAAGCTAACTCACCTGCAACCCAATACTTTCAATAACATGTAGAAAGTAGCTCTGTTATTAACAGCGCGAATGATCGTCTTAATAAAAGAATCAATACTTAAGTACATTTATTAAATGATGTAAAACAAATCTGTGTAAACATTTAAATCGTTTTGCATTAAAAACCAATAATTATCACAGTATAAACAATCAATAACAACAGTTCCTTTAAAAAAAAACTACACTTCCGACACGGGAGATAACTGGGGGTTTTCTTCCCTGGACATCCTGGTAGTTTTCAACAAACGTAGTTCACAATCTGACGTAGAAACAATGCTATCAACAGACATAACTGACGTTTTTGTTGCGATGGACGAATCTGAGGAGTTGTTTCGGAATATTCCTGCATCATTATTGTTATAGCACAAATTTGGCTGATCTTCAAAAGAATCACTTTTGTTGTATTTGAAAACCATGTCATTGCTTGAGTACTTCTTCTGTTTATTTATTTCATTTTCATTTTGTACCGCCTCACTCTGAATGTTTTCTGCCATGTTGCTATTTAGCATTGCCGACTGCTTTTGTTTATTTCTGTTTTCCACATCTGACTGGTCTGAGGAATTTTCCGCGGTTGAATTTAGTTTTTTGCTAAGATTAGAGAGTGACTGGGCTGCTTCATGACCTGCTAACACAGATTCCAATCTAAAAAAGAACCAGATATGCTTGACGCCATAATGTGAGTAGTTAATTTGTTAAGTAGCAAGAAATTATTCCAAAGAAAAAAAACCATATAAAATTAAACAAGATTTGAAAAAAAAAATTCAGGATTTTTGACAATGTGGCATCTCAGCTCCAATCGGCTTTTCTCCTTCCTTGTCTTATTACTGTTTTAATCTATCGAAATACGCTGGGTATTTTGTGTCTATGAATATTCACATTTGAGATGCAAAAACTGTATTTTTGTTTGTTTTTATCAGTCGGGATTACTGGTATAAAGGGAAGAAGTTCATGAAAGGTTACACAGCCCTAAATCTTGAAGTTGCTAACCCTTCCGGAGCACCTGAGCCAGAAAAAGACAAGACCGTGACCAACAAAAAAGAAACAAAAGACAAACATAGCACATACAACACTGCACTGAAAACTAAATCTAGAGTAAGAAGAACCCTACAAAAACTAGGATGAGTTCAGATGCTTCGCAAGGGTAAGCAACTCCCGCTCTACTATTGGCACCCGTCATGGAACTCGGAAAACAAAACCGGTGTATATTCGCAATCGGTGTTGGTCAAAAACGGTATAGAAACGGATTTTTTGTCAACGTCATAAAGTAAGTAATATAAACCTACGCATGTTAAGGCCTAAATTGTTCAGCATTCCTTCTTTGGTGTATTAAGCATGAACAAAATTGTCCCCTGGCATTTCATAACAATGATATTTATTTGCTATGTAAACGTGTTGATTTCTTTTAACTTTCGCCATGTTATACACAGTGAACTTTTTTACTCAATAATATACTAATAGAAAAGAAGCTGTGCATACATTAAATTGTAAATTTTAATCAAAAATTGAACTTTAAATTAAAATTTGTTGAAAAATAAGGGATTTTGATCATTCTTAATGTGAAAGGTAAATTATCACATCAGCTGCTTGACATTCGTTGACCTTAGAGGTAAAATTAAAGAAGAAATAATGATAAAACGACCTTTTTGAATTTTTCAAATCTTGACGAAATTTTATGAAATGTTAATCGAATAATCTCCATACCTCATTTTTGTGTCAAATTGTTGATTGGTTATTTGGGGTAAAAAGTAGTTTTTCAAATCTCATAAACTGTAATTTGAAAAAATGAGATTTTCGCAAATATCTTTGTACGTTGCCCAAGTCGTTTGTAAAAATTGTAAGTAAATTCCCTAATTATTGAGAGACTAGCAGTTAAATATTACATGTAATGGAGATTATACAGATGCACAGTTTATATTTTCGTTGAGTCCATATTACATTTTGTATTGACTTTTTAAAATTTTTATTATGTTGCGTTGATACAATGAAGTTTATTTTCTGTCAAACATCGATTACACAAAGTTATCGGTATTTATTGTCTAACAGTGCCTCGTTTAAAATTCTATAATTACAGTTTACATTATTATGTGATTGGTGTAAAAATATTTAAGAAAAACCTTCATACTTACCCATGATTATGAGCACTGTAAGAAAAAAAGGTATATTATAGTTCTTGTAATATAATTTTCAATTCCACAAGAGTTCAGTTGGTGTATTGTTTATTTTCGTACTATCGCTTCAGTTTAGACTGAACCTGTGGTAAGTTGTTGATCCTAATATTAAGATTCGAAACACCGACAGAGGCGTTATATAGTCTGTTGATTAATTTCCTCCTGAGCAGATTTCATAAGAGTGTTTGATGTTCATGTTCAATAATTTTGACAGGTTTTAAAAGTCCTTAGATTTTGTCAAATGCATTTCATTTAAATGTTTTACCCAATGACCCTTCTTTCCTTTAATAATTCAGTTAAACACACCTAAAACATAATTAGATTTTAAAATGAAATCCTTGTTTTTTCGTAAAGGGTTTTAATAAAAAAAAAACCTTTTGAATAAAAAACCTTTACCTGTCAAATTAATAAACCCCTGAAACGAGAACGTTGGCCAATCATTTTTTTTGCCGATTAAAGACAAAACGTCTTAAATGTTATCACAGTCTTTTGAAACTTTATTATTCTTCAATAAGTTCGTAAATTTTACAGTAAAGAAGACACCGATAATATGCTGCCATTGTGGTCGAATATAATCTGGTTATTTAAGCTCCTTTGTTCACAACTGTCTTCGCCCAACATTTCAAATGTGATAAATTAAAGTTAAGCAACAAACGAATAAAAGATATGTATTTTCGGGATAAGTAGAAATGTTTCTTCTGCCAAACAGATAAATCTGTTCAAATTTCCCATTTAAGATAAGCACCATGACTTGACTTTGTTAAATAGTAACACTTCAGAAATGTCAAAAAACGGTGCTGTTAAGTAAATGTTGAGAATATTCAATTATTCAGTGTATATCAAAAACTTGTGAAACGTATCTTAAAATCTGCATCAAAATGACGAAGGAGGCCTTATTTGAAATTTCAAAAATTGACTTTTGAATTTTATGACATCGTTTTTAAAATATTTTATCACGAAAAACACTTTTGAAAATTTTCGTATTTCATAGTTCAAAATAGAAAACAATCGGAATAAGTGAAAAAAATAACCTAAGAAAAGAATTGTTGGTTCTTTCGACTCTTTTCCAAAACAGGTGTAGGGACAGTTGTTGACTGGTTGTGTGAATGGTTTGTTGATTTCACTAACTTATAGGAAAAAATACTTATACTGATTATACAAGGTGAAAAATATTGGTTTATGTGAGCATTTGGTCTGAAGCCCAAATGGAAAACGAAAACATTCTGCAAAATACGCATTTGAATCATGTCTTCCTATAAATTAACAAACAGACAGTTTTTTTAAATTGTAAAACCACATACATGGTTAAACATGTGAAGCTCAAATCAAACGAACTATAACAGAATAATCCACAATCAATAACTTGGAAAACAGTATTCAAATATGGAACGAGTAAAACTGCAAAAAAAAAAACAACGTTGTCAAGAAAAACTATGGCGTGAAACATTTCATTTGTGGGATGGGATTTTTTAAAAGAGGAAGAGTGGGTCTGGATTTTTTGAAAAACAATCCTGCCCAAATTAGTGCAAAAGTTGTGAAGATCTTGATAAAATAGCCTGACATTTCCCCTTTGGAAAATAATTTGAGCAACAAAATTTTCATGCAAGCTTTTTCAGAGTTATACAGTAGTCATACGGTCTTAATAATGACAACAATAACTAACATGTTTTTAATGAGTAATTTTTGATGCGTTTTGCCTTCAGTTGTAAATTTTAACACAAATCTACCTACCTGTCTATAGGTGGTGGTTCTGGTAATGGTTTGTTGAATCCATCTTTTCCTGTCAACCAGTATGTCTTCGCCAACCCTTTTCCCTGTAAAAAGTGAATTTGTCTAAATTACTTAAGTAAATGACAGTGTTCGCAAATCTGTAGAAAACAAGCACTACTCCAGATATTAAAGAATAAATTGACAATATTTTGTTATAATCCAGGCTTTTAACATTTTGCTATGTAAACGCTGTAACGATGTTAGGTCTTTTTTCTTCTAGGAGGTTCATTTCTTATTGTTGTATTTTGTTCAGAAGATTACACGATTTTGAATTTAAATTGAATCCATAAACTACTATGCTTTACCTTCAATTCAACTTCTCCTCTATATTCAGTCTTATAACTACCAAGTTCGTCCAGTTTCAGTTTGGTTTGGAGACTTATGTGAACTCTAAATGCTGTTGAAAACAAGATTGAAATATTTTGTTTATCGCAACATTTCGTAGGTTTTGTATTAAAATGAAAAATATGAGGTAAATAACACAGATATTGTCTATTTTTTGCTTTTGTTTTTTTCAAGTTTTTTTTCCATATTTTTGGGGAGAGGTGGGATCCCACTAAACTAGTTTAAGTCCACCACATGTCGCACATTCAAGAAATTGTTGTTATACGTTTGTTTTTGTGTAAGATATTTTGTTACATGTTACTTTATTAAAAATAAAATTCATGTATGAGCAGTATTATGATACATATACACGATTTTAGCTTATTTCAGGCAATTTAAAGTTTTTTACAAGGAGTGGTATCCGATCCTTGTTGAAGGCCTTGTGGAGACCTCTAGATTTGTAAATTACTCTGTTTTTGTGGTTAGAATGTCTCTCTGACATTTACCCCATATAATTTCTTTTTCATATTCCTGTGGTAAACACAAAACATGAAGACTTATTTCAAGTATATCTAATTTTGTGTGAATAGATAAACGTTCTAAAATTGCCATTATTTACTTTGTATAAACAGAAATACAATCACTTACAATTTAAAGATTAAGGTAGTTTTCTATGGGCCATTAGTGGCCGAGTATTAAAGTTCATTTATATACTGCGATTTAGTTTTTGAAAGGTTTGTGTTACTCCAGCTTTAGTGTGCTGATGTTTGTATTGTTTGTCTTTCTTTAATTTGGTTGAACAGGGAGTTCGCTGACCTGTCTGTGACTCTTCGATTTCTGTCTGCCACTTTGGTATCTTAGAATCATATTAACCTACTTTTACTGCTTTTTCACATTCCTAGTTTTACTACTTTTTCTAGCCTTGGCTCAAAAGGAATATGACGTCAAAAGAATGGTCATTTACCTATGGGTTTTTGCGGTAGTAAGCGCCAATTGTGACGTCATATATCATAGGTTTAGCACTGTTGCAACGAATTCATATGTCGTACGAAAACATATGATCTGACGATACTACTGAGTCTTGAACAAATAATTGACCACTACGTTGCCACTTAATGGTTTTTAACCTGAACATTCAAAGAACTTCACAAACAAAAAAAAACAAAAACAATTGGAAGTATCTGGTTATCTTTATCCTACCTGCTCCAGTAGATTCCATTCTCGAGGCGGTGTTAACGGTATCCCCAAACAAACAGTATCTGGGCATAGTCAGTCCTACCACACCTGCTACACATGGTCCTACAATTACATGATACAAATGTACGATTCTTATAAAATATGTATATTGTCTTTGCTTGAAAGACATAATTTCTTTTCAAAGTCTCAGTCTTTATTAGTTACTGGTTCATATGATCTTAGGGGAACTAAACCAAATAAATAATTTGACAAAGTAAATTAGTTTGTGCCACCTCATATCTGGAGAGATACGTTTTAGCAGATTAGACTACTCCTAGTATTGGTTTGGAAGATTCAGTCTTGAGTGTGTTGTTTATGCCAAGTAAGTTTTATAGACAAGGTGATTGTATAAAATTTCGAGCGTGGATGTACAAGGAGATGATGATACGTTTGCTACTTTCAAGAGTTTCATCGTGAGCAGCCAGGTCACATCTCCTATATTTATATCAAATTATAAATTGTTATAATTTTAAACCCAGCGAGAAACAATGGTGATAGAGAGAATAGCAGATTTCTGCAAAAGAAACAGAAAGCGATTTCATTTAATTCAAACCGATCCCAAGGGAAAATAAATCTAATTCTGTGACGACGGGGATTTTTTCGTCGGATCGCCTTTAACACAGACGCAACATAATTTAAAAATCTCTAAATGCAAATTGTAATAAATAATCAAATTAATATAAAATTTAACTTATTTGATGCTAATTCTCTATTTTGCTATAATTTGCAATTTTATTTTTTTTTGTAATTTCAACGTTTTTCGATCTTCAAACTGTTTAAAAGTCACGTTTCAATGAAACACGTCTGAAGCTTTTAAATCAACCATTTCTTCATTACAATTCAAATAGTATTACCGGTCTTTGCCTAGTAAAAAGCTGACATTAATTGTGATTTGTTACAACGAAGGAGCTTTAACTCACCATAGTTGTCAACGGATACCGAACGTGATATATTGAAGGAATTAATTTCACTTAGAAGGTGCTTACACTTTATGTTAAATGTAGTTTTAATTAATTTTACCCATGACATTTAATTATAAACAACTGACACCAACAGTGGTTGATACACACAACAAATGATTGTACTGAATCATTGTAAGATATAATAATCTCTACTTAATAATAATTAATTGCTGATCCAGGAGCAAATATTTCATACATATTCAGGACGAGAAGAAGTTCAAAAGTTGTCCTATTACCAAAAGTAGGGGTGAGTTAAAAACAGCACGGCAACGGTTGCTGTCTGCAACTGGAAAAAAATGGTAAGGAGGGCTAGGGACGAAAAATGTGGCCTTTTGTAGTAGCAACTGGGTAATTTTTCCTAATATAAAAAGAGATCTTAAACTTCATAGAGCGTTACGTTCTCCACACACGTCGCCCGCTCGGGTCCCCGGCCAAGCTTTCGGTATTATGATCTGTTTCCCACTTACACCAACTGGAAACAACACTGTGTTAGCTATGTGTGTGAAGACCTGGAGACCACTCTACTTAACGAGAAACAATACTAATATGACCTTATAGATTATTTTCCCCATAAAGGCGGCAATGTAACCTGAAAGCGAACTTGAAAATCCTTTTACTGTTTGTGTTGATTAAAGAAAGAACAAAAATCAGATCGTGATGGAGAACACTTACAGTCCAATATAATGAATTAAAGAGAAATATGTCCATTTGTTGCAAGATTTCCAAATCAAATGTAGAATACCCATTCGAGAGAACAAAGAGCATAAATGTAGAATAAATGTAGAATAAAAATGGCATTATATAGAACTGGCAGTCCTGTTTCAGAAATCTTACAACACAAACATCCACAATACGATAAAAGGAAAATGGGCAAAAAGCTTAAAAGTCACTTCAGAAATCCACTCATCACGAAAATTATTTGCAATAAAATCCCAAGCAGCCTTAAGAATAAAATACTTTTTAAAATTTCTTATTGCTTTCTTTTCTTTTAAAACTGCCTTACATTTAAATGGAACAATACACATTGAGATTATGCAAACTAACCTGAATGCAATCCGATACGTAGTCTCATGGGAACTTCCGGCATGTGTCGAATAGTAAACTTTCCGCACTGACTGAGCAAATCCAGTGCCATCGTTCCTATTTCACCAGCATGTCTATTTCCGTTTGGAACAGGAAGTCCACTAGCTACCATATAAGCGTCACCAATTGTTTCTACCTAATGTATATATATATCTATATATATTTCATGTCTAGAGACTAGCATATAAATATATATACTGCAGTATGAGATCAAGTAAACACTTAAACCTAATGAGAATGTTTTTGAAAATAAAAAATAGATAGTTTAAGTCTATATAAATTATATTTATGTACTTCACTTAAATAACACAGAAAATTAAGGTCAATACAGCGGAAACACACATTAATCAAAACCAGGCAAAAAATATAAGGAAAATATTTTTTCTATACATGTGAGCCGCGAAGCTTAAACTTGTTATTTAAAATCATACCTTATAGACATCGTAGTTGTCTATTGTAGCATCGAACATTGTGTATAGGTCATTCAAAAGATCAACAACCTGCATCGGCGTGCTTATGGCCGAAATTGTTGTGAAGCCAACAATGTCACTAAAGTAAATGGTAACTTCTGTAAACATCTCAGCCTCAATTGATTTGCCACTTTTTAAATTTTCAGCTACGGTTCTATTAAAAAAAAAAAATAGCTCTTTAGGTAATTGAAATTTCTATCAGTCTTGATATGCCTACGAAATAAGATAGTGTCATGGAAAACAAAACAACTTAATAATTTATGCAAAAATTGTTAAATTCTCTGTATAATGTCCGTTTTTTGTCCGCATTATAGTTTTGTATTTTTAGTTTTATATTTATATATCTATATATCTTGTTCGTTTTCTCAAGATTGCCGTTTCTTTCGAATTGTCCCCTTTTGTCTGGCCCTTCGATTTGGGGTTTTCTTTTGCTTCCTATTATTAACCAGACCCAGCCCTTTGCAGTTATAATATTAAAAACTCAACCAGTCTTAGCAAAATGTTAATGAGAGAGACAGAGAGTTTATCGTATATGGATTTTTTTATCATTATTTGAATAGAAGCATGTAAACATACGCTGGTAGCATCCTGAATAACAGCAAATCTGTTTTCTTTTTCTCTTCCTCAAGTTCCACCGTTCTTTCTTTCACAATGTCTTCCAGGTCATTAGAATATTTTTCAAGCATTCGAAACATGGAATCCACTATATTTAGCTTTCTGTTATAAAATAATTTCATATTGGATACAAATGTACAAATGTTGCACTCTTACAATACTTAGTAATTGAATAAAAGTTATTTAGTTTGTTATATAAAGTATTATGAATTTAGTTGCATTAGATTTAATCAACGGTTTCAAACAGCAATACTTTTGCACTTAAATCAAATTAAAAGCTAAAATTTTTAACTTATACAAATCGTGCATAATACACATATTGTTACAAATATAGAGTAATTTTTAATCGAAAAAAATTTAGGTCTATATCTGAAAACAAGCAATACATACTTTTACTGAGGAAATTTTATTAATGCAAGCTAGTGGTTAAGAAAAAAATCATTTCCGTTTAAATTTTTTTCTCCTTTACCAATTACAAACCTTGTGAATAAAAATATCAATTGTAAGCTTGGAATTTGTGGACATTTAATGTGAACTGAAATCCCTTTTTATATTATTTGTAGTTTTTGCAATTGGAGGTTTTGTGTTATCAGTAATAGATTTTGAGATAGGCAAAAACCTAACAAAATGACCAACCATAAATGTTTTGTTTATCCCAAGGCCAAGCAGATGGCTTTAAAAATTATAGACCCCACTCTTCTTATGCTTCACAGCATTTATTGTATGTCCAGTTCGAAACAGTAGCCGAATTTGATATCATAATATACTAAGAGAACTCCCATAAAAATATATTGGACGACTTCGGTGTATTTGCAATGTAAACCATAACCAGTGGAACATTTTTGTCATTATATTTTACAGCCATTTCCTACTGGTTCAGAGGTATAAGCCAACAATCGGTAAACAAGTACAAATTAAGGGAAATTAAAAGAATGTTTTGTAGGTATCATTAAGTCATAATAGCGACCAAAATTGTCTAAAATAACGATTATTGTTCTTCACAGTAGAAAATCTTTGGTTGAGTACGTAGCTTTCTTGTCAGCAGCAACCCTCTATCAATGCAATCTTAATAGACAGCGCAAGCCCCGAGGACCATATCAACTGAGATATATACTCCTTATGTAAGTGTTCCATGGTACACAAGAATGAAAAATTCCCCGAAAAGTTCGTTAAGGAAAAATCAGACGTCTTCGGTCTAACAATCTCCGAAACAGAGTCTCCTAGCTTCCAGTAAAACCTCCATAGTCGACTCTGCTATACGTTATTACGCCATTTTGTGAGCTTCCTCTCATGGTGGTCATACCTGCTTGTGACGCAATAATTTCTTGACTTCAAAACTATTTCGCCGTTACAATCCAGGCAATCAATGTCTGAACATCAATGGCAGAGATGTATATGTCTGACGAAGGAAGTACTATACTCTCTGTTTCGGAGATCGTCTGTCTAATTGTATGAATTGTAGATCTGATATGCTGAATTTTTTACTATCTAGATAATCAGTCATTTTTTTTGTCTCAAAGAAAAATGGAAGTAACTCCGTCTGCAGTCATTACACAACTACGAACTAGCTCGATAAATGTTTTGCCATTATATTTTTTCAGCTACGGTTTCCGTTATCGAGATATCGACAGATGTAAAATACAAATATGAAATACTCCTTTTTAAATCGTCTGAATGGCTAGAAGCTAAAGAAACGGAGTTTCCGTCTTTTGCTTAATGTGCACATTTAGTTTATCAACCATTTATTCTAATTTCTGAATCCAAATGATCAAAAGGTGGCACTGAAAGATCACCTGTGACCTTGACTTTCGACGACGTTAAGGTAATTTGCAAAGTCTGGTCTCAACTAAGAAAGTCAAAGGTCACAACGACTTACATTTTGATTCATCTAATAAGCGATCTCCTACAGTTTCTAGGTATAGGCCAATACAAGATTTTTCGTTTTTTTGCAGTTAACTTTTTATAGAAAAAGCAGTATTTTTAAATGTGGCTCTCGAGTGTGGATAGACTTGTAATGTCTACCTTCATTTGTGACACAACACGTATTTTTTCACCGCAACAGCTCACAACTAGCGAAATATAATACATATACACGTATTCAGAAGAAATACATTTAGGTCTTTCGGATGAATCAAATGTGTTCAGGGGTACACAAAACACGTACCTGAAGTCAAATATAGTAAAGAAAAACGATTATGTTGAACAATTTAATGTTATTAATCGAATTAAAAAAGTCGTATTCTCCATGTTTTCGAGCAAAAAACATGACCAGTAGGTTTATGGCAAGATGCCATTAGAATTTGGTTAAAATTTTAACGGCAATCGTAGAATCTCAGCAAATATAAATATAACTTACTTGCCACCTGAAATTGTTTTGTACTGATGATAAACTTCTTCAACCGACGGCCTCAAGTCTGGGTTTTCGGCCCAGCAGGATTTCATTAACTGAATGTACTGTGGTGGTGCTGCCTGAGGCGAAACCGAGGGTCGTAGTAAAGGCGGAGGCTTCTTCAACTTTTTAATAATTTCTACAATGCACGATTATTTTTAATTAACGTCTTTACAATGATTTGTTTTTGAAATGAATATGTCTCAAAGGCAACCCTTCATTTAAGGATTAGGACTTTTTTCATTTTAATTAACTATTTATTAAAAATATAAACATTCACTCTTTTCTTTTCAGTTCTTGGAATAAGGAAGAGTGGTGATAACTAACGCCTACACAAAGAGCAGTCTTATCAATACCTTTCAAATAGCAAAAGTTGTGTCTATGTCATAATCTTGTGTGAGTAAACAAATGCTACCCAAAAACAATGACCAGTGAATATTCTTATACCATGCTCAGACAAATCACCCTTATCTTCCTTTTCAAGTCAAACTTGATGCAATAATCTGCTGATTTTTTTTTCTAATTATCACATTTATATTATTTTTTATATACTAGTATAAAGATGTCTACTTCTGTTATTTAAAAAATGGTGCAATATGTTTTTTTTCTATTTGGTTCTCATGGAACTTAAACCATTTCCAATATTTTTCAGTATCCTCGTTTAACTGCAAGTAAAGAACTATTAAAAGTACAAAAATAAAATTGCTAGTAACTGGATATTACCTTCTGGTTTCAAATCCGTCATTCCAAAAGGAGACATTCTCAATATTAACTCCTGAGAAATAATAGCAAAACTGTACATGTCACCTTTCTCGGAACCTTTTATTATAGGACCAGGTTCTCGTAAATGTTCTGGGGCGACCCATAACAGATCTGAAAAATTCAACAATATAGAGTACAAATAAATATTTCGAAATGAGTTTTTCATTTGAGTTTGTGTTGGTCTACACTATAAAGAACCTCAATTTAATGCTAATTGAAAGTTAATACAAGACAAAGTTATCTCTAAAGGAGGATTTCATGCCATGTTATAATATTGTTGTGAGATTTTCGAACTCATTTTTTTTCGCCTAGTGATCCCGATGTTCTTGTCAATGTTTTATTTTATGCAATTTAAAGAGACATTGGCCTTTGAGAGGCATAACACCACTTTACAAAGGCAATAAAAGGCAATGAGAGACAAGATAGAAATATATAAAAGATTGACCATTTGGCGCTCCGTAAACAATACAAATTGTTATATTTCATTAACGATTGGGCCTTGCCCGATTAAAATTTTGTTTCTGAATCAAAAATCTTACAAACCATGACAGCTTATTTAAAGTCTTATTATTTGAAAGTTTCAAGTCAGCTCATTTTTTCAGCTTTACTTAACATTTTAATTTCTGTCTGTTATTCGGAGGCAATAACTTGGATTTAAAAAGGGATATCAGATTTCCTTTTTTTTTATAAAAATGTATAATCATAGTAAAATCATTTCACTACACATAAGTCCATTCTAATCAGCACACATTTTAAATACATGTAATTTTGAAAATCGATCCAATTATTATCAATTTTGTACTTAATAAAACTTAATAATGTTTTTAAGGCATATTTTTTACTAAAAGTGTTTTTAAATGAGTCGTATCTAACTGAAGTCGAAAATGATATAAACTAGATAGGTTATCAACTTTAAATGTAAAAAATAAAAAATAAAGGCAAAATTGAGGTATTGTCAAACATTTTAAAGAGTAAATGTTTGAAAACCTCAGCATGCAGACATAGTAATCATAAATAGTCGCACACCTCATGCATATTTTGTCCACTGAAAGTTGTTTTAAAAACCCACAAGCACACAGCACGCAAAATCAGCTATACCTTCAACTGGTGTTCCTACAAATATTTGACTATAGACACATGCTGACCTCCCTAATGCTGAAATAATATTAACGAAGTTATGGTTTTTTTAGGCAAATTATTGGAAATCCGTCGGGATACGGTGCAAAAAATTGAGTAAGATGTTAAAATATTACTCAGATATCATTAGCGTTACTATATTAATGATATTGCAGGAAAACACCCAAAAGGTTAAAGCTAAACATAACAATATTTGATTGCTCGGGAAATGAAACTGTATGGTCAATTTTTTTCGCCCGCTTTTAAGAAAGGACTAGATGCGATTGGCCATGTTAACATTAGATAATGCACACTTTACAAATATTTGGGGTAGATGTCAACTAGACCATACCATATTTCCACAAGGAACGGAGGAAAATATTGTATTTGGAGGTCCGCAGAAGGTCCTCGACATGGTTGGAATCCCACTTCTTGTGGCAATCCATAAATTACCCTAAACACGTGTACAAAAATATTGCCTCTTTTTAAATCATTTTTAATGAAAGTGCGGTATTGGTTAGTCGTCAAGACTTAACAGTTCTTAAAAAAGGCTTGACTTTGTCAAATTTTCATAAATTTTGGTTAAAATGTGCATGTTGAAAACAGTTGTCGGTACTGAATCACTAAACGCATGCAAGACCAGTCCTCATTTTTAACATCATGTGTATTTTAATATTGTACAAAAATATATAAAATGTGATTGTCTCTGAATCGCTCCATCTTTCTTAAACCAAAAACCGTCACTTTCAATTTTTCTTCGATCTATTCAATTATGGAAAATCATTAGATTTTAAGGCGTTGAGTTCGATAATTTAATGATTTTATAGGCCACAAAAACTCTCTCTTTAAAAAAAGCCTTTCCTTCCATTTCTATTATATTTAACTTCTTTTGAAACACTGGGAAATTTGCAAAAACATTGGAGACAAAAAGAAGTATCATCGTGTCTTTTCCTCTGTCAGCCAAAGATTCTATCAAAGTACTAAAAAGGTTGGGGCTGATTTAAAACTTTATTTGCCCAATTATTTCCTTACAAAATCACATTGCCCCTACTCCAAAGTCAAATGTTTCATGGACTTCACATGCTGGTATTGGCTATGGCACTAAAATCCTACATGTTATTTTATTTATATAAAAAGAATAAACCATCGTTAAATACTTAAATATGAGTCAAATCTCATTTTAGGAAAACACCAAACATTTTTTGCCATAGCAAATTCATTGACAACAATTACAATTATAAAACATTTCTCTAATTTCGCAATTAACATTTCTCTGCAAAATAATCATTTTCAACGGCACGAGCAGAAAAAAAGTTGTTTACAACGGTACATGCACTTATGCAAACTTCGTGGAACTTCCGTTTTATTTTTTTTAAGTGACAAAAAATGCATTAGACATGGAATGTTTTTAATATGAATAACAAAATCTTAGATTAATCAGCCCTTGCCAACAGAATTCATATCGTTTTGATAGTGGAATTTTTATATTTTTCGCCCAGACTCGAAGTTAGAAAATTTTACTTTCTGACCTGTGGAATTATGATTATTAACGACAAACGATTTGAAATGTCTATGTAACTATCTGTGTTCATTTTAAGAGAGAGTCAATTTTTTCACACAGAAATATGAGAATAAAGTATATAACACAATTACCGAAAAAATCAAAGTCCATAAGACATACGGCAAAATAGGTATCACACCACCGGA
>JAULBM010297752.1:0-15087 GCA_032357055.1 Geukensia granosissima | reverse complement strand
GCAAAGTTTGGTTGTGATGTTTTTGTGCGATCTATATTAAAATCGCCAAAATAGTATCAAATATTGCATCAAATTAACCAATTTCTTTGTATTTTCACATTTAAAGCATTTTCTATGTGTCATGTGACCATTGTAGAACTAATTAAAGTAAAAATTCTGATGGATTTTCTTTTTATAGACATTATTCAATACAAAAAATATAAAACAATAGATATTAGCCAATTTTCACTTTTTAGCCAAATTCTTGGGCCAAAAATGGGCCTTAACGACCCTCGTCCTTTCTGTACAAAAAATGCTTTTTAATTCATATTGGACAAACAGGACAGTTTGGCTTTTAATACTCCTATGCACTTGTAATCCACCAAGACATTACCTTTTTTCAAATGCCTTTTTGTCATATTCTTACATGATCTGGCTATCAAATTACTTAATTAGAATGCCACTCTTTTGGTAAATAGACATCAATTTATTTCAGAATTCCAGGAAAGGGTTTTATACCTTCTGCAGGATTTAAGAAGTGAAATTAATGAATTAAAAAAATGGAAAGAAATAGACCTTTTGGAAGATGACACACAACTTGTGAGGGCATCAAATTTAGAAGAATTCCAGAGAATGGAATCCTCATTAAAAAATGTGCAAACTAGGCAGCAAATGGTATAAAGAAATTTTGATGTTTTATCTTTTAATTAAAGAAAAACTGAACACTCTCAAAATAGGATCTGCAAATCAATAAGCTGTCCCAGTTACAGTTATTTTGATCAGTGCTCACGTACCATACTAGAATTAAGAGACATACTCATTTATGTGTCATTTGAATCGGCAGTTAAATATTTTACACTGACACACAAATTGACAAGCAAAAACTGTTGTTGATTTCCAAGAGTTACGTCCTTTCTTTTGAAGGTAAATTTGAATGCAGATTTGAATGGACATATCTTAACATCTCAATAGTTAAACCCTCTAAAATTTACTGGGTAAACCTTATATAATGTCAGTTTAATTTTCTTAAAAGTAGAAATATGCTAATCAACTGGTAGTGATGCAAGATTCTGTGTTTTTTAACAGACTGTTTTTACTCTATCAACTTATTGTAGATCAAAAAGTTGTCTGTCATTGGTGGACTTAACTATAAGGATGGGGCAAAGATGATGATGCAGAGGTAAAACAATAAATGACAAAAAGGCATAATCCTTTATTAGTTATATTTAAATGGCTACAAATCATGAAATGCACACAATCTTATATTTAAGAAAAACTTTGTGAGGGATATGTCGTACTTATTAAGACATGGATTTGTTCTCTATTTTGAATTATTTATGGCAAGCCATAAACATTTTATAAATTTTAATTGTAGCAATTGCAACAGATGATTTAACTTGTTAAGACACATTAAAGTACCCCATTTTCGGCACATTTTTACTGCTAACTGCTACACAGTATTTTTTTTAATACTAAATGAAATTGACTTTTTTTATAGTAGTTTATTTACAAATTTATTTCTATTTTAGAATAATGACTAATGATTTAATGGCAACGATGAATATAAAAGGAAATCGGGGGAAAATGGCATTTGGTCAAACAGCTGTTTGCCAGGTTGTGACAGGTATGCTTTTAAGATCTTGTCTTAGCAAGTTGTCATAATTAATGATAATTTATATTTACTGAGATTTTTAACACAACTGGGGTGCCTCTGCAGCTATTAAATGGACCAGAGATTCCCAAGGACATTCACCAGCTTCCAGTAGTCAGATTCGTTTGACATGAATTTTACCACACATTATTTAACAAAAATTTATCGTGTTTATTTCAATTCTAAATCATTGAAATAACAGAGACTTCATTCCTTGTATTGCACATTTGATGCCCTTTCTACTGGGTTTGGAATTTTGGTTTGTTTGGATACTAGTGCTTCCGTTTACTATGTTTGGATATTAGTCTTCCTATATGTTTTGGTTTTAATGCAGCTGATGTGAGCTGAAACATGTGTTCAACATAGTAAAAATGTCCATATTTTCATAGCATTGGTAAACTTTGATTGTTATGCCAATAAGACCTCAGTATGTTATTATAAAACAAAATTTTGTTGGTAAATATAAAAAGATCCAAGTTGTTTGAATAATAAATATTTTTAAAAATGTGTTTTCATTTATATATGATACATCAAAACTGTAATAATTACTTAAGTTGTTTTATTTTTCCAGCAAGCCTTGTACAGCACTTCAATATTACTGAGCATGAGAGTCAAAATGCTATAGCTCGCGTGTTAAAGTATGCTCCTGACAGAAGAGGAGGTGGAGGAAGGAAAAACAATGAAAATGAAAATGAATGATAAAATAAAGCAATAATTTATTCAAAGGATTTCTTTTACTTGAGAAATAATTGCCCATATTTATCATTATGAAAATGCTTGACTGCAGACATTTTTTGAATGGCAGTTTTTAATAATTTGAACATAAAGAAGAAAAAGCAAAACGGTGTAATGTCAAGGATATAGCTATCAACAAAGTCACACATCTTCAGATCATAGACTATTTCATACCATGGAAGCTTTAAAAAAATATGGTATAAAACAGGAAACAAGTTTAACTATTCTTTTGAAATCGAAAAAAAAGATGATGTAGCTCTTATTATACCCTGCAAACAAAGTTTGGGGATGTATAGGGATCACCCTGTCTGTCATTCAGTCCATCCAGCTGTCCATGTAGCATATAAGTCCATCTCCTTCTAAACCGCTCTATGGATTTCAAAGAAGCTTTTTTCATGAATGTTACACACAATGTGCAGATATGCATATTGAAACGAAATTTATCTTGGCCCACTCTAAGGGCAGGTAATTCAACTAAAGTTTTGATTTTAAGTGAGTGCATATCTCAGTGAGCCAGTATTCCTTGATTGTCCTTGGATTTCTTAACTTGGTCTGCTGTGCAGTATTCTTCGTTGTTTGTTTTTCAGACACTGTAATTGAATTATCACAGTGTAAAAAGGTTTTGATTCTGAGGTTGCACCAACGTTGAAATCCTGACGTCTAACCAATGTAGGAAATCTGACGTTGTGACAACATCACAATTATGACGTCAAATCAACGTCAGAAAAAGACGTCTAGAAAACTTTCAAAATCAACCTATATCTAACCTAAATCCAACGTCAGAAACTGACGTCTATACAACGTCATACTAACCAATTTTGCCCACTGGGATGGAAAACGACACAATTTTCAAATTTTCCTACCAAAGTAGAGAAAAACTAGGAGCATGTTTAACTACAAAAATGTATTCGCTCGAATACGACTTACCCGCCTGAACAGTTTGTCAGTTATTCCTATTCCTAAAACGGAGCACGAACTGATCAATCTGTAAATATTCTAAGAATTGCTTTAGCTTCACATATGAAATACACTGAGAAAATAAAACCTTAAAAAGTGTGATCTATAAAAATAAAATCGGGAAAACCCCATTGCGTCGATATTCTTAGTATTAATCGTACTGATTAATCGGAAACAAAAATACAGTTCGGTTGTACATTAAAAATGATAAACATGCCGTATATAAATTTTGATTAATATACATCTACTGTATCACGTGATAGCGCAAACTACTAAATAAAACTCACAACTGCAGTACATTGACATGGTAATTTAATACAACAGCTACAGCCTAAGCTGCGCTATTAATTGACTTTTTCAAACAAAGAAACATTAATTAGGGAAATGCCGTATATTAAAAATCTACTGTATCACGTGATAGTGTAACCTAAATATAACTCATACTGGGTAATTTGCTACAGCCTAAGGCCTAAGCTGCGCTATTAATAGACATTTTCAAACAAAGAAACATTAATTAGGGAATATTTCATATCTTAAGTAATTATTCCATAAAAATAAAATCGTTCGTCAAAAGCTGTCATTGGGACGGATAATCCCAGAAAGTTTGGGCTCTTAATATTGTGCCGTTTTCTTGGGAAACGTGTTTCGTGGAAAATTCTGTGACGGACAAAGATGGAAACATTACTTACCCGCCTTCTATAGGAGGGCGGGTAAGTAATAATATTCCATTCGAGACTAGGTCAACGACATACATGTACTTCTTAGTATATATTTATATGTCTAATCAGTAAAAGGTGGTTTAAGTTTTCATTTATTTCCAAATGTGGTGGTTGATGGTGTTTAACGTCCTACACAGCAAATTAATGCTCTCAGTCGGACGGAAAAATTTCCAAATGTTGTGTTTTTTCACAGTGATAAGTACGGGGCGCCGAATATGACTTTTAATTGTGTTTTTGTACTCGAAATTCAATTTTGTACGGACAAAAGTGAGTTTTTTTCAACAAAAATGAGTTCAGTTTAACAAAATTTGGAGCATACTACAAATTTGAATTTTGTCATACAAAATTCTCTTTCAATTTCAATTTTGTATGCACATAAGTTTATATTTGCATACCTTTTTGACAAAATTGACTTTTGTCATGACAAAAATGAATTCTGTCATAAAAAATTGAAGTTTTCATAAAACAAATCTGTATCACATAGTTTTGTAAGACAAAAATGATTTTGCTATGACAGAATTGAATTTTGTACAAAATCCACAAGAGTCCCATTCGGCGCCCCGTAATAAGACATTGGTCACTGTTAATCATAAACACCCTTTTTGTTCTCTTTGACCGTTTGTGGCCTTCATTTTTTCCGAGTGTTTCCCATGCAAGAGCTGAGATATTTAACGATTTCTTAACGTATTTTTACACTAAAGTTGAGTTTCCGAGCTCAGCAATATTTTTGCATTTGTTTCGTTGACATTGGAAATTTCATAGTCAGTTTAAAACCCGATATTGGTAGTATGCTTTGAAATTCAATTAAAAGTGAAATTGTGATATGTAAGTTTTTTTTGAGAATATTGTTTGCTTTTAATGTGGCAGAACACGGCAGCAAGTTAACAGTAAGGAACATATTGACCGTCACAAAGGCTGTTGCTCAACTAGACACAGGCAATACAGAAACTGCATCTGACACTGCGACACATTTAATAGCTTGAACGTGACAAGGTAAAAAAGAAGAACATTGCCGCATGGTGGTAGATTTTGAATGAGTCCATCTACTTGTCTACTAGTATGAAACCATAAGAGTGTCACTGGCAAGTACTTTGAAAATAGCCTGCGTTATGACAGGCTGTGGTAGATCTGAATCCAATATTCTGGGTAAATGTGTAATTCATATTAGTTTCCAGGAAAAAGATAAATGATTTATGTGATTATTTGCACACATTTTGAGGCAAATATAAATATTTTATGAAAAATGAAAAATGAATTAGAAATGTATAAGAGACCACACCAATCTCTACCAGAAACGGAAGAAATTTCATAGCAAGTTTTGACATGTTTCTATGGTTTATGATTGGAGCACAATTAAGGTCTTTAACAAGGGAGAATCCCAATCCTTGTGAGGAACTCTGAATCACCAATAATAAATGACAAGTTTACATGTAAAATATAAGGCCAAATACCGAAATTTAAATAATAGTAAAAGATTATGAAAATAAGATAATAAACATTAATGACACAAATACTATTCATTGAATAAAAATCTCAATTACCAATCAGATTCGCAAAAAAATACAACAAAAAAGTATTACCAATAACAACGATAATCACCATAACACTTGAATCAACGGTCAATATTTATAATTATACTGAATAGCGAATGTTTTCTTCTGTTATATCAACGAACGCCCTTCCGATACTGCAAAACCAGTTTTTGCTGTCGTTTGACATAAATTAAAGGTGATAGAAACTAGAAACCAATTGGCTAAATTCGGGAAAAAAGGTGTTAATGTTTACAATCGGCAATACCTGTTATAATTTTTTACATTTCCATAATTTGCTAAATAGGCTGCAGAACTTCTGGAGAGCCTAAGTAAATCAATATAATTATACAATATCACCAAATGGAATAAATCCATTGAAATGCCGAGTTTTCTGTTTAAAGTATAATTAAATGTTTAGTGTTTATTGTTTGTATTTAACTATCTTTATTTTTCTTCTTTGTTCCAATAAACAAGTTTAACAGGCCCATGTTGCATACGCCAGTCATAAGTCTTAACTGATTTGATGTACTTGTCAGCATTTGAGCACCTCATGTTTAGTAGTGATTTAGAGCTCATCATTCTCATTATTCTTGATATGTCATATTAGAAACATAAAAATCACTTGAAAGAACTTGCGACTTATTCTACATTTTTACTTTATTTTGAGCTAACATTTTGCATTTAAAAAGGGTCAGGACCGGAAAGAATAAGTTAACCATCCCGATTTTATCTTCGTCCTTCAAAACATTATGGATCATTATCTACACAAACGTATTCAGATCCTTCTTTTGGCCGTAATAATTCGCACACAAATACCCACTGTTTTGTTTTTTCCAAATGCTCGGACAGAACGACTTCCCAGGAATCATTATAGTTTTCACCGAAGTCGTGGCCAAACATGCCACACAAGGAACATCGTCATCAATCTTAACATTTCCGTAAGAATACTGATATTCAGCTCCATATACATGTGCTGGACCTCTTTCAAGAACAAAGGGAAAACCTGACGAAGCAAAGTCCGGATCATGTGGCAAGCAAAGATATGTAGTTCCACCACTTTCTTCGTGACAACCACCTCCGCCTGCTATGCCTGCAAAACATTTCTCAATTTTGATTTGCCGAGATTACAATCACTGCCATCAAAGTATAATACAAAAGATAAATTTAATTATCCAACAAAAAAGAGACGACACAAAATTAAAGACTAAACAGAATCCCATTTTAAATATTTTTTCCGGTATTTGAAGTCATCCCTGCGGAATTCATGCGGTTGATCAGTAAGAAATATCTATTTTACAAATGATACTGGATATTTCCCTACTATCGTAACTACGTATGCTATCTTTACCAGTTGTGACTAACATCGATTGTGACTTACCACCAGCTTTGTCTACTGAGTAATACGATGGATGACACTAGTAGAGCAGGAGTTTCCTACTTGTCTGTAGGACCTGAACTCATTTTGTTTTTGTAGAGTTCGTGTTACTTCAGCTTGTTTCCAGTGAAGTATTTTGTTTATTATGTCTGTTTTTTCGTTTCATTTTGTTTGCCACAGTCTTGTTGCTCTCTTGAAGATGCCAAATAGGCAGACAGTAATCGTTAAGTCAGAACACCGACGCATTTTGAATGTGCCTATCCCAAGTCATGACTCATGGTTGTTGATAAGAATGCAGTCTTACAATTGTGTTTCAAAAAAATTTCATTTTCTTGTATAGTGTTCCTGGATTTATTTTGATAGTGCCCTGTTGTTGATAAACACTTATCGACTACAGACTGGGACAAACGAATATTATCAGAAATACTCTCGGAATGATATATATGTACTTCCTTTAAAATAATATAAATGGAATTCAGTGTATTTCTAAATTCAAGCCGTTTAC
Organism: Geukensia granosissima; assembly: GCA_032357055.1. Lineage (NCBI taxonomy): Eukaryota > Metazoa > Mollusca > Bivalvia > Mytilida > Mytilidae > Geukensia > Geukensia granosissima. Next base: position 7,634 of record JAULBM010297752.1, on the reverse strand, counting down.
TTTTGTTGTTCTAGAAATGGTTACAAAAGAAATATTTCTACTTTAGGTAAAAAAGATGACATAGTCGAAATTGCAAGCTGGAAAATCTATTGTTCACTATGTTTGTCGCATTTCTGTTTCCTGACGTTCAAGATTTTTTGTGTGAGAGTGTTTGGTTTGCTGCTGTTGTACTTTTCCCTTTCTTGTAACATGTTCGGTTTAAAATCTAACGATTTCATTGATTTTTATGTTAAAGAAATTCGAAAATACCAAAGGGGAAGACAAAAATCGTTACGTCGGAAAACAGACAAGAAAATGGCCAACTAAATGAAACGAAAGTCAAACATAGAACACACAACACTACACTGAAAACTAAAGCTGGAAAAACACGAACTATACAAAAACTAGGGTGAGTTCAGGTGCTCTGGAAGCGTGAGCAACTCCTGTTCCACTAGTGGCATCCATCGTGTAATTCATTGTAGCAAATCTTAGTAGAAACTCATTTGTCATTGAATGTTTATGTATTAGCTGAATGGTTTATGTCTCTTGTTTAACACTGAAACATAATATTCAACATTTCAACTAAAAATTCGTGCATTCGGTTCAACAAAAACCAGAGAACGACGAAAGAAAATCTCGCTTTTAGTGTTGTCATCCATTTAAAATTTTTCCGGTTAGTAAGATGTGGAGCTGACTACTGAACATTTATGCCATATAGTTTATATATTTAACAACCGGTCCAAAACAAACATCTCATAGCAAGATAAAGATGCTTATACAATTGATAAACAAACCAATATCTGAGAGCGAGATTGAGAGCCCTAAAAACCCGATAAAACCAACATCTCACAGCAATATTATAAAACATAAGAGTCGATAAAAATGAGCATCTCGCAACAAAATTAAGATGATTGTTCCTAGAGTCGATGACAGAAACGAGCATCTCGCAGCAAGATTAGGACCACCCTAGTGTCGATACAAATCAACAAATATCAGCCAGATAAATGTCTATAAAATATACTTAACTGTTAGATAGTCCAAATATATGTTTCATTTTTGCCAATACCCGCTTAATAATAAATCAAATAACAGAAAGAGTATTGTTGCAAATATTTCATCCACCCACCGACGATAACACACAACACATAACACAAGGCAAAGATTTAGCCTACCAAAATGACACTATAATGCATGACCAAATACATATTTTGTTTATAATACCTGAAAAATGAGCTGAGTACCGTTCATATTTGGAAAGTCTTTTCTTCCCCATCAAATGAAGTCCACCTGTGAAAAATTTACATTACATATTTTGAAAATTCTTAAAGTGGCAATTAAATAATCGTAGCAGCTGAAACAAAGATAACAAGTGAATGAATGAAAAAAGAATTAAAAGGACATATCTTTTAAATAAAATACTAGAAAGTTTTAAGTTAAATTTTCCAATAAAAAAGTGTAAAAACCGTAAACTATAGAAAATTACCACGACTATTACTGTTAATCAACTGATTGTTAACTTCCATCTTAGAGTTTGTGGCCTTATTCATCGGTTTTCAACGTATGGATCCGTTGTCCCATTGAAGCCATTTCAGCTTTTAATTGTGAATTTTCCCTTTCTACTGAAGCCATTCTTGTTTTAATTTCTTGAAGTTTTTTCTGCATCGTATTAAGTTGAGCATTTACGGCATCAGGATCTTTTAACAGTAATCTTTCCGTCCTAAATTAGTCGTCATCTGACTTTATTCCATAAATAATAGAGGACAAAAGCAAATAACAGGAAACTCGACATTTTGTCGCTGACTAGAACAACAATAATTTTGATAACATCTGACCTTAAATAAGAAAGCCAACATATCTTGTCTCAAATCGCCTGGTTATTTATAAAAGACTGGTAATATGTTGTTATTAGCCCGTTTTTGACTTAGAATTAATAAGTACAATGCTAAAACAATACGCCAACGGAAAGGCAAAAATCAAACGTACTAGAACAAAGACTCTAATCATTGTTAATCCATCTAAGAATACAGTAAATACACGCAAGAAAATTTGTTAGTTTTATCAAAATTAACTATAGTCTGTGAGCCAGGTCGACCCATTGGGCACCCCTCTAACCCTGGATTCTACCATACCACATACGATTTTTTTATGTGCAAAATTTCCCCTTCTTGTTCAACCAATGATTTTCTGAAATATTTTTTGTGTTTGTTCTTCTACCTCAGTAACTAGCAAGCGGACGCAAAACAATGAAAAACACGACCATGGCCTAATCTATAATTTTAATTTACGCGACTAGTTTTTATGTTGAAGTGGTTGTACTTAATTTCTGTTCTGTGTTGTATAAAATATATGAATATAAAGTATAAAAAGTATTGAAACATAAATTTACAACACTAATAAAACAACAAGAATACAAATTTAAAAATATATAAAAGTTGAGAATATAAAATACAACTAAAAAACAAGTATAAATAATCGAAGAAATGAGACAATATAAACAAGCAAATTAGAAATGATATAACGTTCGACAGCGTAGGCCGGGCTAAAGACATTTCTTTCAATTGTGATTTGTTTTATAGTACATAGAAATACGTATGTAGGTGGTGCGAGATAGTAAATGCTAAGATTCATTACATACGTTGGTATCATTATATAAATAATTTTATATTCGACAGAATTAATGTTTTATTTCAAAATTGTTTGTTTTTTGTTAAATTTATGATTTAGCACAGGTGAAAGTTATACACGTTATTTTTTCTTTTTTAATACCGACATATCCATTTGATGATAAAAGAAGTTAAACTTCATTCCATCTATAACCTTGGACTCTTATGGGAATAGTTCGATATCGTAATATATTTAGAACTTTCCAGATGTCGTCACAAGGGAAGCAAAATGGCAGTCAAATTCCAGAGAAGAGACTAAATTAATGACAAGTTAGACTCTCGTCAATATCAATTGATTCTGTCAAGAAATTTTCCACTTTTATGTTCAGACTTCATTTAGAATAAGTAAAACATTTAAGGATTTTTTCTCACAATTTCGATGCAGTATTCAAACTTTCTTTAATGGGCCTTTTATTTATGTTAGGTTTTTGTCTCTGCTTAAACTTCAAGCTGGCACAGATTCATAAAAGGGGATGCAGTGAGTGCGAACAGGTCGACCTTAACATTGGAAAAATATGAGAAAATCGTAAGATTTTTGTTTAATGTGAAGAGAAAACTCCTAACCCTTTTCTTGCTGACTAGAAAAATGTTGACGTCTTATATATATATATATATATATTTTTTTTTAATTCTTGGTATGCTTCGTTGCAAAGGAAAATTAAAAAAAAATATAACATAATTTTAGTTCTAACAAATACTTATTTTGCACGCCGGTTCATCCGTGGCACTGGGATCAAACACAGTTATAAAAAATATCAAAGCACTGAAGTGCTGTTACTCGTCTGAAAATCAGTTTTAGTTTTAAGATAAAACACTTCATGCATGATGGTCTTCCTGTCAAGTTGTATTTACTTTAATTTGGCAACAAAACAAGAATGACCCACTGGAATTTAACATGCTGTTTTGCTGGGAACACCATTATGAAAGTCTAGGGAGGTAATTGAACCTTCGTTCTCGGGTCCCAGGGGATAGCTTTTGTGTGTTTGTATGTCAAATTGGTATTTTAGTCCCCCTTTTGCTCTGCGATGGCTTAAATCGCATTATTTCGTACGAGTAAAAAGCAACAGAGTAAAATGGACAAAATATTATATTATAAGTTGTTGAAAAGAATTTAATATCAAACTATTTATAGTTTGTTACGCCTTTTATTCTTTCCTTAATAATGGTTCAGGTCAACATTTAGGGAAGAAAACCCAAGTCCAGACCAATATGAACAAGTCGATAGACACAACGATATTGAGAACATGAACAAGAGTGAACGTAATATACAAAAATATACAACTATGACCGATGCGAACCCGATAAAGAATAATAATAATAAAAAAATAATAAAAAGCGAAGGGGACTCAGGTGGTCCGAAAGGATAAGTAGTTCCTGGAAAACAATCTGATCACATCGGCCATTTCCGTCATAAAATCCGAAAAATTAGCCTCTGACCGATGAAGTAGCCATTTATCGTGGCCATTTTGATTACCAGCTGAAACTTTGTGGATTTATAATACATAACAGAAAAATAGAGGTGTAATGATTGAAGAAACTTTTGTTGAATTTAGTTCAATAATGAAGCGTACAGAATCTTAAAAAATGTCTCAAACATGCATAGCGGCTGTGTACGCCCGCTCTTGTTATGACGAAGTCAGATATCCCATTGAATTTGAAATGGCCATCAGGTGTTCGGAGTTACTTCTTGCATAGAATGTGTCACGATATTTCTGGCGGACAATTTTGATAGTGGTTTAATTCAAGTTAAAAGCTTCAAAAGCGGCTTCGTGGAACATTTGTCAGGTCTAACAATAAAACGCTGCTTGTAAGGACATTTATTTAACTTTGATAACCAAAACAATGAAGGAAGGTCATAGTCCGCAAATTATGCAGAAATTCCAAAGGTATATGATTATCAATGACCTCCTTTTTGAAATTGTTGAAGTTTTGTCAGTTGGATTGCCATGTATGCCCTCATTGCCTAAACTTATTAATTAAATATACTATAATGTTCTTTAGACAAATGATTCTTTGCTGATAGAGGTTTGCAAACACATAGTCGAAACACTAAATTATCTATGTATTTGCTGATTGTTCAAAATTTTGAATATATTTGCACTTTAAAAATGGATTTGACGTCTCCTGGTTCCTTTATTACTTTTAAGAAGTGTGTAAACGTTAGCACAATAATATTTGGGAATCTATAAGACAAATTTATGCCCTATATTGTAGTTATAATGATTTAGCCCTTAGAACTTTACTTCGGCAAGAACATTTGATTTTGTTGTTGGTCTGAATTAAAAGAAACTTCTCGAACTTAATTGCCGATAATAAAATAGACTGACTGAGTGGAACTTGCTTGAAAAGCACTTACTTGTATAATATTATTGATCATTTTTTAGATAACACTAGTTTCGCGTTAGTTTTGTACAATATCTGGAGTAAACAATTACAGCCTCCATCCATCAGTACATCTGCAGGAGATAGCCATTAAATTGATGGTCATTGTTTCTCTGTTGTCTGCATCGATAACAAAGTAAATAGGATGAAACAGCTTCAAAAGTGTAACAAATCAAAAGTTGGGTAATCATAATCGTCTATGAAAGACATATAAAATATATAATACATATGAGAAAAATCTAATGCACAGCGGGATATACAAAGTGAATAACTCTGTCCCGCGGAAGAATATAGACAGTTCAAGCGCCTTCAAAGGCAATCATAATCCCTTGTTCTTCAGTTTTAAGTATTCGAACGTTTAATTTTTCTACCCTTTATACCACGATTCCACATTCACAACTTAAATACCGTCTTAAGAAATTAATACATCAGTGTTTTATTAAACAAAATGGAAACCAAGATATACATATTTGGTTTAAGGTAAAAAGATGTCTTACTTTGTAAGAGAACACACCGCATGTGCAAATTAATACAGTGAAGGTGGTGATATTGTCAAAATGCTGGATTTTCTGATTGACAACAACTATGTATAATTTTGTGGCCGAGTTTTTTAACAGATAGTTGGCATTCCAATGGGCACAATACTAGCCGACTTGTTTTTGTACCCGTATTAAGCTGAATTCATCCAGGAAACCCAGAAATAACACCATCACGAATTTGTTGATCCATATGGTATCAGTGTATCTAAACTAGTTATGGACCTGATACAAAAATAAGCTGACCTCTTCGATCTCGGATTGACGTTAACCTGGATTTGAGATTTAGGATTCCATGACTGGTTTTGCGCACAGGACAGGGGATGCTTACTCTTCCGGAGCACCTGATCGCACTCATATTTTGTAAAGGAGTATGTGGATTCGAAGCTTTTGTTCATTTTGTTTGCCTTTTATCTTTAAGTTTGTTTTAAATTTGTCTTGTCTCTTTGGACTATGCACTTTTGATCTCTCGCACGGGTATTCTACACTGGATTTAATAGACAGCTAAAACAGATGTTATCTCCAAATACTAAATCATCTGATCCTCAATGTGGATCAATCCCTTTGATGAAGCATCGCTAAAAATTGCATCAAATTTTTTCAGCTGAAATTAGCAATTCGAAACAAATTTAATGAACGCATTTCATTTTAAATGTTAATATAATTGTTTTATAATAATGAATACAATACACTCATTTATATATTTTTTAATAATAGTGTCTTTGTAAATTCCATTTTTGTAGGCTGGCGCGTACGAATCTGTACTAATTATACAAAGTTATTGATTCGAAATACAAAAGAAACGCGTGAAACCGACGAAACAGGATGAATACAAAGAACTGGTATTACTCCCCGCCCGCAATAAATTACCCGTTTTTTTTTTTCACCAGACACTGAATTTATTGACTTCGAGGTTTTCACTCTAAATGCCTGAAAATGTAGATAGTAGCCTTTACCCGTTGGGTTTAATCATTACAACCTTATTCTACATCTGAATGGGATATTTATTCATTCGAATATTCTTAATTTAGCACCGACAACTTCGCACACGTCTTTGTAACGGTGTTGTCGTGATCAAGTTTTCACTCCTAAGACAAAGGCTAAAAAGCGCCTTGGAATACGCAACATCATTTTAACTTCACCAAAGATTTTCTTTGCACTGTTAAAATCTGTAATATAGTAGCCCGTTTCACTTGGTTCTTAAACCAGTTTTTGTTTTTGTCAAAAAGAAGAAACTACAGCCTCAGATGTTTTTTTGTCCTAACGTCTATGATTCTTTAACAACTGCATAAATTGCTTCTCTTTGCAATAGCATATATTACAGTCAAATTGACTCTCATGCTCTTTAAATGTTTAGCCCCTTTGTTTTTTACGAAGTCTTCCCAGAACCTTTCGTCTGTTTCTTAATATGATTCTATTCCACAGTTGTGTTTTATCTTTCTGGTATCATCATTTCCACCATGGGCGTCAAGAAACAGTTTATAATTCATTTCATGATTATGATACTTTCCCAAATGAAAGCTTTCTCTGGTTTGTGAAGGTAAGCAAGATGACAACATTTTTCATTTATCAACTCCGAATGGAATTTGAGATAACTGCAATTTATTTATAAGTACGCATCTATGGTTATTTACAAGGGATTCCCAAAAACTTTGGTTAATCTTTTCTTTCAGTGGCCAGGATGATTCCGTGTTTTTTACCTGGGCAATTTGGGAACCATTGTTATGAGTATATTCAAGAATGGTAGGGCGAAAATATCAAACTCTGATGGATCAATGTATCCTAGAAGGAATTTTACTTTGTAACACATCTGAAGTGTTTGCCCACATAATCAAGCTTATGAGTTAATTCCAGGTCCCAGGTTAAAAAATTGCTTCGTCTGCTAGCCTTCAAATATCTCATACCCGACATGTTTTCCAAATATAAAAAATTCAACAACTGTCCGCAAAAAAAGGAAAACAAAATGTCTTATGCGATTTTCTTTCTGTAAATTAATGTCAACAAGAGATATGCGGAAACCGCATTAAAGCCGGATTTTTCAATGTTATAATACAAGACATACCTCATTCAAGGG
>JAULBM010297731.1:0-15092 GCA_032357055.1 Geukensia granosissima | reverse complement strand
CATGGTTTTCTTCCATGTCCTTAGCTCTGGTTTCTGAATCTCTCTGCATGGTTGTCTTCCATGTCCTTGGCTCTGTTTTCTGAATCTCTCTGCATGGTTATCTTCCATGTCCTTGGCTCTGGTTTCTGAATCTCTCTGCACTTTTCAGTTGATTTGTTTTCTACCTCTTTGTTTCCTATATTACTTTCCTAAGATTAAAGACTGTCATTTGGCGTATGGCTGTCTCATGAAATCATGCCACATCTCCTAGTTTTGAAAATAAATCTTAATTGTAATCGTGCACCTATGTATAACACCTTATGCCTTCAGTCTGTCAAATATTTATTAAGTACTTTTTTTATTCTTACCAGGATGGACCCTGCAGATTTAAACGATCTGACGTTGGAGCAACTGATACTGGTTATACAGATATCAAACGAGGAAGCGAGGACGATCTTCAGATGGCGGTAGCCACTGTTGGCCCAATCTCAATAGCCATTGATGCTGGACACAGATCATTCCAATTGTATAAAACAGGTTTGTTAAATGTACACATATTTAACATGTTCGAGAAAAAAAATGTTGTTTTTTTTGTGAAACCCCTGAGATTCGCGGTTCACTTCTGTATTTTTAAATGTCTGGATATTTTCTCTTTGTTTATATTAACATTTTTGCCTTTACCTTTATTAATAGATAAAGTTTCTGATTAAAAACTAAAGCGTCACTGTGAAATCATTAATTATTTTGTGGAATTCAAGATGGAAATTTACGTCTTTGTAAAGTTGAAGATGCATAAAAAGAGATCTGGTCTTAATACATTCAAGGAGTACGTTCTCCGGTATAATTTTCACTGACATTGTGTTTTTTTTTTAAATCGTAGATACACAAAAGGGATCTGGTTTTAAATATTTAAGGAGTAAGGCCACTTTCTCCTGTACACATTTGCTAAACGTTTACGAAGGCTTCTCAACTGTTGCGACATAATTTATGACATAATCAAATTTAAGTTTAATAGAAAGTGGCAACAAAGTTGAAGAAATAGACCGCCAACTGTATTTGAAGCGATTCAGATCTATTTCCGATTGCTAAACTATGTGAATTGAAGGACTTTCAGAACAAATACAAAACTTAATTTTAATAAAAAATAAAAAAAGATCGATACATATATTAAATTTCAATAAAAACAATGGACTTTTTTTGAATATCCTCTTTGAAGTTAAGCATGGTAATTTGTTTAAATGACCGAAATGTGTGAACAAAGAATCGAATAGCATGTTTTTGTGGTATTACTATCGTCTCTGCGAACGGATTGTGAATAAATACATCAGCCACAACCACCAGGGATGTCCCTTTTAGAGGACTAGTGCCTCCAGGAAAGAGATACCTAATGCTAATTATTTCCCCGGAACAACCTTTGCGAAGGGGATTCGAGTATTTATACATTACTCTATGACGAACAGACAGGCCTTTCTTTAGCGGGGGTTCGGCAGATGGAAAAACTGAACGACTTATTTTTAATAACAAGTCCATATCGCGGGGGGATAATTAGCCCTTGAAATAAATTGCATTGAGGGAAATGTCACCGTACGTCCTATTATATTTTAACTGCATTAATAGGAGAGAACACTTTGATTTGTAACTGGCGTCATTTTAGTATTCCTTATATACCATATTACAAAACATACCTACCGTTTAAATTACACGTTTTCATTATTATTTAAACAGGTGTGTACTCTGAACCAATGTGCAGTTCAGTCAAACTAGACCACGGAGTGTTAGCCGTCGGATATGGTACTCACATGGGAGAAGACTACTGGCTAGTAAAGAACAGGTAAAATGCACTCCAAAACATATATTAGGACAGGATGAACACAATAATGTTTTTCACATAACGCTCTTATATGTGGCTAAATATATTTTACGAAAAGTCATATATGAAATCATTAAAAGTAGCAGTTCACATATACTATCTATTTCTTTAGTTGGTCTTGCTTCGTGTACACCTATGAGGACGATGTATAATTATGTTAATTTCCCATTATCGCAATTTTTAATATAAATATAAAAAATACTAATTAGCAAGCAATTTCAACTAATTTGATGACTTTTCTTACCAAATAATTCTAAGGATATGTCACTGAAAAAATTTATTAAACATTTTTACGAAATATTCCCAAATTTCATATGAACGAAAGCTGGTGCTCGACTGACAACTTCTTTCCTTCATAGCCAACAGTTGAGGTCTAATGTATAGATTTATTTGATTAGTCAATAGATTTATATATAAACCAATCAAATTACACGAAAAGTCGAATCTTGTTAAAATCTCCCGAGTACAATTTTGAACATCCGACTGTGCGGTACCCTTAAATGTCGTACGGGTTGTTTTAAAATAACGACAACCAGTTATATACAAATGAGTGCATGATAACCTTTCAGAGTCTTATTATCTTTAAGAATGAACCAAATATTTGAATCCACTTTTTACTTTCAATTTACATTCTACATATGCGTGTCAGAAACAGAGACCACCGGGAGGATCAGTTATGTGAAACGTGCACTTGCATACGACGAGGTTAATTAAACATGATCATCGAAAAAAAAAGTTGAATCCTGGAAGCTGTGCTACTAAAAGCTTTTGAGGAGTGCATCATTAAAATAACGGAAACCTATGTAACTGAACACACCTGATAGATAAGAACTTTAATAAAAATTAATTACCTCTACAAAATTAACATATTGCGAACACTATACACTGTGTAAATTTTAATATGGTATTCCGATGCTCAAAATAAAGTTTCATCGCAGAAGTTTTCTCTGAGCAGGCGACTCGTTCTGGCAGCTTCATTTATCCAACCCTCGAAACTTTATGCAATGTACTATTGAATTCTATTTGTTTAAAATTAATAAAATAAATAATATTTGTCTGTATTTCAGCTGGGGCACAGCCTGGGGAATGGAAGGATATGTCATGATGTCCAGAAATAAGAACAACCAGTGTGGTGTCGCTACAGCTGCCAGTTACCCAACTGTGTAGACAATTTCCGGTTGATGATTTCTCCAATCTAGTCTGGAAACATTTTGAATGTTTAGCACAGTATCTCATGTGTTTGACAAACATTTAAAACCGAACTGCAATTTCGTTGTTGATTATATAATTTGTTTGAATTTTTATATGTTTGAAGATTAAAAATTTACTTTTGTATTTTGAATTTATCTGTATTGGAATAATATTCATTTAAGCAATAACATTCCTATACAAAAAGTGATACTAGTATGAGAGAACTTCCAGTATTAATGTGGCAATATTCCTGCTTTCCTTGCTTACGGGGTATATGTTAATTACTCAGTTGACTCAATATTCTAGTGCCTGTTTCAAGTATCAGGATTTTCTGAAGAGAGCATTGTTGTTTTATAAATTACTACAACAAGGATATATCCAATCAAGGTTGAAGTCTCCCCTCCTAAAATTTTATGGTCGCCATCATGAATCGATTGATCCATATGGAATCATTGTATTTCAACTAGTAATGGACCTGTTACCAGTAATACAACAATCAGTTGACCTCTTCTCGGATTGACGTTAGAGTTTAAGGATTCTATGACGGGTGTTGCGTGCAAGACAGGGGATGTTTACCCTTCTGGAACACCTGATTCCACTCCTGTTTCGTAAAGGAGTTCGTGGATTCCATGCCTTTGTTCCTTTTGTTTACGTGTTATCTTTTGGTTTGTTTATAATTTGTCTTGTATCTTTGGACTATACACTTTTAAACTGTCTCACATGGGTATTCTACACTGGACAACAAGTACAAACTGATCATTTAAGGTTACTAGCTAGATAGAACTCTACAAGTACAAAGTACAAATAAACATTGACAGCATACACATCAGGCATGCTCTAGGAAACAATTTACCGTCAAAAACGGTTAACGGTTCATGTTTTACACTATGCAAGTCCAGTATAGAATATCCATGTGAGAGATCAAAAGCACATAGTAAAAAGAGACAAGACAAATTTGAAACAAACTGAAAGCGTTTTATATCATCTGTCCCTGAATTTCTCTACTAGGATTTAATGTTGAGGGTTGGCCATCTTTGTTTTTGGCGAAAGCGCTGAAATCAGCCTAGAAAAGTAAAAAATTACGCCCATTTTGGATTGGGACCACCTCGTTTGATGAATATCAGATTTTTACTATTATAATGTAAAATCCCCGTAATAAATAATTACTCGGCGCGAATTAAAATAATACATGATTGCTAAAAAGTATAATTGCAAGACTTTTTCAATCTACAAAATAAACACTACTTAATAAGAATAAAGTAAATATTTTTTCTCAACATTTGACCTGTTAAAACGCACTCTGACAAACCGTGTAGAATTAAATTATATTTAGCAACAAATCATATTATACAACAACAGATCTTAACCACTGATGAAACGTTAAAGAGACATCGCCACATTTTCATGTTGGCTTTCATACATATTTCTCTCTACTGCAGTATCTACGATGGTGCGAACACCTTTCAGGCGCGGATCCAGGATTTTACGTAAGGAGGGGCGCTGGTCCAGGTCAGTGCCTTGTTAGGGGACCAGGGGGGGAGGCGAGGTCTCCCGGAAGCTTATAGAAATCACGAAAATTAAGACTAAAATTTTTTTTTTCGTTTTTAGGGGGGCGCGCGCCGGGAGCGCCCCCGACTGAATCCGCGCCTGCCTTTGGTGTTCATAATGGTATTTAAATATTTGTGCAAACCACTTCAGGTAATCATTTCGTTGGAGACCACCTATACATGTATTAGATATGAAAATGGAAAGACACGGGACACTAAAAATCACATGATCTAACTCTTGTCATGTTTTCATAGGAGTTCCTGGAGGCCAAGCCTTTGTTCCTTTTGTTTTCGTTTTATCTTTTACGAAATTTTAACTTGTTTCAAATTTTATCTTGTCCCTTTGAACTTTGCACTCTTGATCTCTCACATGTATTTTCTACACTGGACTTGCCTTACAAACGGCGAATGTCACTTACTAATAAGGGAAAAACTTCTGTTAACAATGTTTTAGAAACAAAAAGTAAGTCAAAGGGGCGACATTCAACTTTAGCGTACCCCTATATTTTTTCATTTAAAATTACTAATTCATGCATTGTGTAATTGAGGACAAATACGACTGTTATATGTCTCGTTAGAATGGAATCCTTTTATCATGATTACTGCAGCCGAATTCTGTATGCCGCAATCAACACTTTATAGTACTCTGTATATTGTCGAAGGTTAAGACAGGCGTATATAATTCAATTGCAAGAGATATTTCAAGTGACATGCCGCGTATAATAGTACAAAATAAATGCATTTTAAAGGGTTCGTTTATTCAAAATCTAGGTGGGGGTCGGAGAGCGCCGGTCCCAATATGTTATTTCTGACATTTTTGTAAAAACATGGGTTTTACCACATGTACAACAAAACTTATTTTAACAAGTGAACCTAAATAATTTTAACAAATGTGATACGAAATATATAATAATCTGACTTGCGACAAATTCTTTTCCTTTTTGCTTCCCTTTTTATTGATGAATAGCTATAAAAATTGCAAAATCATTGCATTTTTAAAACATTGGTTTAGGACTGGTCTGGAATTTAATTACCACACATTAATTAACCAAGAATTCCATTTTTTTAAACCCCTGATACAACTGTCCGGAAAAAGTTTCAATCCCACAAAGTAACTTGTTTTAGCTGCCTATTTCCGTTTGTTTTAATATAAGTATTTTATTTAGCATTCCTGTTTAGGTTGTTACTCTTTGAAATGTGCATTAAACATATCAGCATTCATCATTAGTATTTTTTTTATTTTACCACATATATTATTGTAAATCATATGAACAGCCAAACTGAAGTCGAAAAATAAATCATCTTCCTGATTTGTACGATTGTAATAAAAAATTGAAAAAAAAAAATTATCTACCCGACCTACATAACAAATTTCGTAACATGCGAGTTGTTTGACCTAGCCAACATTTATTCATTCAGAAATAATAGATATGTCGTGATACAATTTTAATCCCATTCTTAACTAATTTTATCACCAATCTCTTTACTTAGACGTAATCTTGTATCTGGTTTGTCAACCTGTACGTGGATTTTGTCCTTCAGACGTTGATCCGTTGTTTGCGTGTTATGACCACGAAACACTTCATAAAACAAAAACAAATATTACGTTTTACCTGAGAAACTGCAGCTTCCAGACCTGTAAACATACATGCAAACTTTACGTTTATTTGTTTATTTCGTGCTTGTATAAAAAAAACAAGTTTACCAATGTTAAGCAAATAGGGAAAGGACGAGGGTCGTTAAGGCACATTTTTTGGCCCAAGAATTTGGCTAAAAATGAAATTTTTTTGTATTGAATGATGCCTATAAAATATTCAACAGAATTTTTAGTTTAATTAGTTTTACAATGCTCACCTGGCACATAGAAAATGCTTTAAATGTGAAAATACAAAGAAATTTATTAATTTGATGCAAAATTTGCTACTATTTTGTCGATTTTAATATAGATCACACAAAAACATCACAACCAAACTTTCCACAATTAAAGATCTATCATGTATAAATGTTGGTTAAAATATCTTTGTGATGTTTTTGTGCGACAACAGGGCAAAACTTTGGAGCCTCTCTCACCTGACAGTGACTCCTCACTGATCCTTGCCAGAAAGGAATGTTGTATACACATTCTGTTAAATGAAAACTGGTTCGGAAGTTTCAGAAGAGAAGATTTTTTCAACCATAACTTCAAGATTAGGTAAAACACGCCTGAAAAGGGCAATTACTACAACAAAAGTTCAGGAATATCCTTGAAAATTTCACCACAGATATATTTCATTATGTTGAACACTTTTACCCTATATCAGAATGAAGCTAAAATTAACGGTTTTTGAGATATAGCCGAAAATCTGCTGTCAGACCCCTATGCTCTATTTTTAGTAAATGCAGTCCTGCTTTCAAGGGCTCAAAAATCGAAGCAAACTTTAGGTGCAGAATACCCTAAGAAACAATCATACAAAATTCCATCCAAATCCATCCAGTAGTTTCAGAGGAAAGATTTTTCTTCAAAATGTTAATGACGACGACGATGGCCTTTGGTCAGTTGAGCTAATAAAGACCAAAAGAACAAAGGCTTAAACTACACGAATTCCTTTACAAAACAGGAGTGGGATCATGATCTCCGGAAGGGTAGGCATCCCCTACCCAGTGTCATGACTTGCTGTCATTAGCAACGAAACAACTGCTCTAAAATTTTATATTGGACCTTCTTATAAACAACGACTATAAAAAGTGGTCCTACCTCTCTCTGAATACTGATTTTAAACGGCAGGGAGAGAATCGAAAATTTTTCACTAGCTTTTACTATTGAACCCTTCTTAATTATTTCAAAAAATCCTTTTTTTAAATTACAAAATTACCAATGTTAAAGAAATATGGAAAATTTAGGTATGCTCCATGCTTTTTATTCAGGTTCTGATTTGCATTCATATATTTGTCCTACAACATGTCAATGCCTTTTTTTATTTTGACATATGCAAAAGGTTTGGCTTCTTAGGATTGATAATAACAATTTACACTTATAATATTAGCTTACATTTTTGACATGAGTACACCTTATTATCTCTTTTATGTAACTCTGTTTTATCTTATAACGACATCAAGACTTAATACCGATAAAATGATTGTTGGCTTTGGTTTTTACAGTCTATTCTCGCATTCAAAAACATTTTTACACAGTCATATTCCACACTTGGCCGTAACAATCCAGAAAAGAACAGTGGCTGTAGTTGGTCCTGTGTTTCTATTTTAGGTTCTGATGTTTGTGCTTATTAAATGTGATTGTATTTTAACCAGATTCCAACATTTTGAATTCGAACACTACTCACGAGTTGTAAATCAAAGAAATGGCATGCATTACATCAAGTTGATATTGGTATTTTGTAATACATTAATCTCAAAACCTTGTCCTCTCAGTCCATTAATGATATTTTTAACCCAAACCCAGGCGGACATGCTGTGAACCGTGTTTGTATCTTGAACAAGCTGTCAGAAACATCTTTTTCTTTATGGATGGTCGATAAAACTTGTCTGTTGATTTTTTTTCTGTGTATCGACGTTAAATCTTATGCAGTTTTTTTAATTTGCTTTTAATGTCATTTTGTCACTTCAATTTCTAGGACTACTCAGAAACATGTTTCACCCCGCTACATACTTTATGCGCCTGTTCCAAGCCAGAAACATGTAATCCAGTGGATATCGTTATATTTATAGTTTTACACTGTATACTGATTTGGCAGATTGTTGTTACATCACTGTTAATTTGGGGCCTTTTACACTCGTCGTAGGGTGTGGATATATGTCCATTATTGAAGCTTTAAAACAACCTGTATAGATGTTTGTAATTTACATGTTTTGGATGGCTGTCTTTTGACAATAATAACACGTCTTTATTCTATATTTACGTTTTAAACCATAACTGATCGATTATCATCACATTAGACATGTTAGAATATGTGTGGTGTCTTTTAGAGTTTGCTTTATATAGTCGAAGGCAGATGACAAAATGTAGATGTTAGATTTCTTATAATTTTGAGTTTCGATGAATGCTGTCTATATGATAAACAGACTATATCTCACTTTTTAAATGATTTCCTTTAATTTTGAACTAAAAGAAATAGCAAAAATACTCGAACCAATGTGTCATGTGTTAACCTATACAGTAGATTTATATATATTTGGGTTTCACGGCTATATAAATAATCAATTCGATAAAAATGCTTTTGTTATCTATTTTAAAGTACGGTTTAAAACAAGTATCTTACTAGATATGGGCGCTCCCATAAACATGTCAAAACACTGTGGAGATCAGTGTTGTCAATACCTTTAATATATAATAATTGTACTTCTAAATGGATGTGCAAAAGCTTCAGATAAATAAAAATTTCTTTTATTGTCTTTACTGTTTAAAAGAGGATCGAAAGGTCATTCAAAAAAGGCAAACTCTAGATCAAAACAAGGACGACACCAGACAGAAAAGAATCTTTAAACAAGCTCATGAACATGAATCCAACCCAATACCAGAGAAATGGTAAACATAAACAGTCTCTTTATCTGACGCGTAACCAGGATTTGATGTTATTGGGACCTGTAAAGGATACCTACCGGGAGGGAAGTTCAGAAAAGGGACCGCTACTGTGAAATAGACATTAGAATTATTAGCTTATTTAACCGCCTTATAGATGCAATTTCACCGTTATTATTTATATTTTTTGAGTCGGTGCGCCCTGTTTTACAATGTCCAATGCAGTGTTGTAGCCATTTAGGCTGCAGTAAATAGATTCTATTTTTAACGTCAGTCGCGCGCGTAGGTTTTGTAAAATTGCCAAAAAAAAAAAAAAAAAAACACACACGTTTCCCCTGTGTTGCCAAAAATTACCGAAAATCAAGTTTTCGGACTTAACTTACACTTTTTGTTTCATGATTTCTGCAGAAATTTCTTAGATCTCATTAAAGATTTACAAGAAAAATAATTCGAATTAACATATAAAACTGTCAACTGATATTTTAGAACATGCTAGTGGCATAACTGATTCAGATATGTACGAAAATTAATTGAGTTTCAGCATAAAAAATTGTTTAAAATATTTGTTTGTTTTTTTATTTTCCTCCCTCCCTCATAGGTTTTGTCTCTGAGGGTTGACGTTAAACGTTGAATTAATTTACTGCAGCCTTATGAAAAATGTAAAAGCAATGCCATCTTAAAAGTTATGAAAATCAGCAGTCAGTTTCAAAAATGTAAGGGTAATTCTATCGTAAATTATGACACCATAATGAGTTTTTCTTTGAGGTTTCTACACTTACGATCAATCTAGACTTGGGAACTTTTGTGAAAACCATTGCAGGATCGTACGTTAGAGGTCAATCTAGCAGCATTTTTCATTTCTAAAACATAGAAAATGGTTGTTTTCTAAAAGATCAAAAGATTCGTATTCATCTCGGAAACAGATATTTCATCAGCTGTATTGATTTACAAGATACTTACACAGGAGGCAGGTTTGAAGTATTTCTTATATATATTTTCAGGCCGTTTCGTGGCATACATGTTTACCAAACAACTCTCACAATTATTTCAGACTCAGTGCATCTCGAATGTTTATTGTGCAAAAACAAAAGAAACAAAAGACCGTGGTACACTTAAAAGTCCAGACTTGTTTCACCATTTTATGTTCTGAAGATCTAATTTACAGCAAACATGACGGTTTATAATTCAAATATTTGTTAATCTGGAATATTTAATATAATAAATAAAAATAATAAAAGTTGTTATTTTTCGTACAACGCGACACACTGTTCTTCTCCTTCTGTGTACAGAAATAAAAACTTACAATTTTTTCTGTTATATCGGATAGCCTCTACATTGTTCATAGGTTTAAAGTCAGATGTGACGTCACGGAATCCAGAAAGGTTTGAGTTAATTTGCAATATCTTATGTTCGGTTGACACCGCAAATAGGCTACCATCATCCATGGTAGTACAGGAACGTAACTGTCCCGGTAACTGCAAAGTTTTGACCACATTTCCGCTATAATCGTATTGCGATAATACTGAATCGTGATTCAGTATGTAGATGAAATCATCAGTGACATGGAACAATACATCCCAGGCGCGTTTGATCGCTATTTTAAGAACAGTGTGTTCTGATTGGTCAGTAATAACAATGCCAGTATCGGTTAACACTACGAAGTTTCCGTCCTTTAACCCAACTCCGCGAATTTTCATTGGTACGAAAAATTCGTGGACTAATTCTTTCTTTTTGACGTCTAATACGGATAGTCCCGAGGAGAAACCACGGACTCCTATTAATGAACCTTCTAATGAGTCAACTATTTCACTAAATTCCGGACCAGGCATACTATCTTTTAATGAAAAGTTTTCGTCATATATCGCAAGAATTCGGTCTTCATTTGAACCTTCAAGGAAAACAATAGTTCCGTCGTTCAAAATTGTCATTCCTTGAACTTCAGACACACCTAGTTTCAGTTCGTATTTTACGGAATACTTTTGCACGCTCATGCTTGGCTCCTGAAAAACAAATGTCTGTCCTTGAAATGGACCCGTACTCACTCAAGCTTGCAAAAAATCCGTCATTTGGGTATTATCGATTATCTCCCCTTATTTGTCATCAATGAACGCTGGGGACACTAAAAATAAAGGAAAAGTAAAAACATTGTTAACTGACAAAGACCATAGAAAATAAAGTATATAACACAATTACCGAACAAATCAAAGTCCCTAAGACACACGGCAAAATAGGTATCACACCACCGGAAAAAAAATTATAAAAAGTATAAAAACATTTATTTTAGACATTTATATTGTGATAATACATTTAGACTATTGAAATGTAATTATATAAGGATTAATGAAGTGAATGGTCAATGACCTCTTGTGTTTCAATATAAAGTATAACCGTTTGTTTATACAGCCACTGCGTGTCAAGGTTTAAGTAGCGTTAAATGCAATTTAAGTAACCTATGGTGAATAAAATCATTTTTTTTTGTTCATGCGCATTTAATTGTTGTTAACAAGAGTTTAAATAATAGTTTCACACAAAAAAGAAAATATCTCCAGCGTTTATTCGAGTTAAGTTACTTAAGACAAAAATTGATATTAAGTATCATAAACTGAATTAATTTATTTATAAATATCGCGTACTAATGGATTGGATGTAATTCGTGGTACCCGAATAAGAAGACTAGTTAATTACCTAGACAAGCACAACCATAAAACATAAAAATCTGTATGCGGTATATATGTAGTTGGTATTGTTTAGGTATTGCTTGGTTGTTTATTTGTTTGAGTGGGTTTAACGCCACTTTCAACCATATTTCAGTCATATCGCGACGGTAAGTTTTACTGCTGGAGGTAGTCGGAGTACCCGGAAAGAATCACTCACCTTGAGTTAAACGCAACAACGTTTTTGTATGGATCAAAGTTAGGCGCAAACTCACGCCGTATAAGTGATAAGCTACAGTGATCTGTACAGATAAGTGTAAACCAACTACACAGACCTCTCGGCCACCCAGGACCTGGTATTGCTTGGTTATGTCCGGAATCGAAAACCGATGTTAAATATTCAAAAACCAAAAAATGCACAAACTCAGCAAGGTTCACGTACAGAAAAAGACCTTTGGTGCCAATGAATACTAGAAAAACAATGCATAAACACAAGTAACATGATTTGATACTCTTGCAGTTTACCCATTTTACATTTTTATGACTTTCTGTGATAATTTATATATATATTTAAAATTTGCTCCAATTTTAAATTATGAGAATGTTATAAAACAAATGTTGTAACTGATTAGCTTTATCAAACGATCATTTATTGTAACTGATATTGCGGATCCAAAGTTCCAGAAGTTACGTACATAAATCTATCAATCTTAAAGGGGTAGTCTCTGTGGCATTGTTAACGTAAATGTTGACACCAGTGCTAGGACTCGATCTTCAACATCTTGCCCATTCTTTAAAGGATCAATCTAAGAGGATATTTCGTCGTTATCCTGACAGCTGGTCGCTGTTTTCTGATTAACGTCCAGTTTATCGGTAATTTAACACGCTTTCCTTTGATGTGTTCTGGCTGATAACATCAATAACTGTGAACTGGCCCGATTACGCAAAGTATTGGGTCAGTTGGCAAATTGACATGCGTAAATAATAATCGGCTTTCGCAGATTACATGAGAAAATTAACAAACAAAGAATTTAACAATTTCTTGCACCTTTATTTTTGTTTTTTTTTGTGACAACAAAATAATTTTTGCTGACTTCGCGGAATAAATTCTTACTTTGCAACATTGGGAGCTCCGTCGTCTTCTCATCTTACACTTTGAAAATGGACCCCTACTTGCAATGTTTTAATGAATTCATTCAATTGATGCATCATACCAAGATAACAACTTAGAAGAACATGAACTGCCACAATTTAACTTGAAATAAACATGAACTGCCACCATTTAACTTGGAATGCTCTGTCCCACTCTTAAATTTTGTAACACATTCAAACAAGTCAACAACTCCTTCCGGTCAAAACCAAGCACGGACTCCTTTAACTCAACAGTCTGTCATAAAATTCATGTAATTTCAGGCTCCCCTGTTATTTTACAGTGATAAAGCCAGCATCAGAAGTCCTTTATTCCATATTCAAAGTTAATAATTTGCGATCTATTTTTATTTTTTTTATATTATCCATATTTGCAAACAAAATAGATTTTGTTTTCTGTTTAAAAAAACGTACATCATCGAGGTCAAGATTAACAACTGTGTTTATAGAGGATCAATAAATTTTAAACAGTAAGTGTAATATGTTTCCATATACAAATGTACCTTAAGATGCAATGTCTTTGCGTCTGACGACAAGATGATGTACGAATTATTTTTACGTAAAATGCATAATGTAATATACTTTACACTGACAATACACACTGTACTAATTATCGATATATCGACCATAAACAACATATAAGGCTTACAAACTTACAATACTACATACCTTATAGCTTTGTTCTGTACATGTTTAAATGGGCGTGAACTTCTCGGTTATAGTTTTTGGAGAGATCTGTTTTTGCATGAATGTAATTTTATCTGTTTATAGTGTAACAACACGATAAACTTACCTGACCGATTTTACCCATTAGGGGAAATGTAAGACGCAGTTCGGATCGGTCCAATTTACGGTTTATCGATAGGATTGCTGGCTGATGACCACCTGTACTAGTCAAAATCGATCCTATTTCTCTTTTTAAACAGTGTCGTATCTTTTTATCAATTAGTTAAAGTTATTGTACGATATATGATTATTTCATCTCTTTAAAGTGTTGAAAATGGACAATTGGATGACCTCACGGATAGTTTTAAAGTGTATTAAAACAGTGCGTAAAGGTGTCTTAACAAGAAACTTGTTTCATAAATTACCACAAAAGTATTTATCAACACAATTATTTTTATTTTCTATCGGACATATAAAGATTACCATGATTTCACAAAATATGAATAAAAGAAAATGATAGAATTCTGTAAATAAAAGAGAAAACCCAATTTCTATTATTATATTTTAAAACATTAATTGTTTATACAAAAGAAAAATGGGGACTTACACGGATCTTGTTTTAATGCAAAATACAAAAATTCAACTGGAATTTTTTAGAAAATGAATAAGTTAGTGTAACCTCAAAAGAAAATTGTAATATTTCTTTATTAGAAAAAATCTTAATTCACTTTAAATTGGTATATAAATTTAACCATTATGTGAAACTTATAAACATCTCCATTCATATTAAATATTTGCAATTTTGAAAAAAAAAAAGAAAGAAACTAAATACCGCCTATTTGCCTTCCAAGATGGCTAAGATGCCCGAACCGCCTTAAGCCTTCAAAACCATTTAATGGCGAGTCACGTAGCTGTTGCGGCAATAACACAACTTTTATATTTCACCACGAACACTCGGTGATATCATGTCTGAGTATTTTTTCAGTTAATTTAATCAGGCTAATTGCACACGAAACTATAGGGATATTATGAAGAAATTTTTCAAAAAATGTGTTATTGAATCGGAAGCCTTTAAAAACATTTATCTATAAAGAATGTTTATTTGAATAGATAAAGATTTATTTACCTTTATATTAAATACAGTAGTGAACAAATAATAATACAATGTTAACAGCTCAAGGTCAACGATAAGTCATTAAAATTCCGTATTGTTATGAATTTGTAAGCATTTAAACATAAACATATCACTTTTACTCACATGGCAAGTTAGCTCTAAAATCTATTTATAGTTAGAAGAGATATTTAAACTTAACCATTTCTGTAAATCAAGGTGGTTGTTTTAATTTATTCCCAAATAGGTAATAGGCAAGTGATATTTTCCGACTGTCATGAATACAAATCCGTTCCTAAACCGGTTGTGACTAACATCGATTGTGACTATAATACACCGGCATTGACTACTGAGTAACATGACGGGTGCCACTAGTGGAGCAGGAGTTACTTACCCTTCCGGAGCACCT